>LPNX010131365.1:0-14348 GCA_001517045.1 Pseudotsuga menziesii
AATGTATGAAAATAAAACTTGAAACTAAGAAGACAAGTTAACAACTTAACACACTCATATAGGCTACTTTGAACTCTCTTCAGAATATTCAAAGTGAAAAAACGAGGAAGACTGCATCAGCAACCTGCCAAGCTCCTTTGTCCTCCATGATATCTTAATTGGTCAAAATATTTTCACACCACATCATGAACTATTCAGAATTTCTTGCAACAATGAACTCACCTCTATATAGGGATAAAAAAAGTATATCAAATCTATTAAATAACCATTGAAATCTGCACTAACTCAGAACATCCCAACATGAGTACAATCTCATTGATACTGAAATCCAAAACCGGTGGTGCATGCATCAGCCCATCCAAGTCAACTCCCTCTTCCTAGAAGAATCCTCAGACAACTGGAGTAGGAGTATCAACAAGGTCAACTACCTCTTGCTGAGAGAATATAATCACTCACTTCTCTCTATTGATGTGAATTAATAAAACCTATACCTTTTCCTTCTCCTTTATAGACTAAGTCAAATCCTATTTAACTAGTGCACCTCCCTGAATGGATATAACAGCCAATGAGGAATGTGGCTCAATAGGAGAATATGCTAGGAATGAAATCCTGCTATCTCCTTGAGATTTGTACCTACTCCAGCTATTTTCATTCAACCACTACCCAGGGATCAATGCTACCTTAACTGACAGTGAATGCAAAATAGAACCAAACTACTAAAATGCTAAAACTGGATATAGCATCTAACTCAAACTAGATCTCAAAATAGCACACAACTGAAAATGAACAGAACCAGTTCTAAATCTGGAACTTACTTTTCTCAAACTAGAAAAGAAACTAATAAAAACAAACCATTAAACTAGGAATGTTAAAAATTGTAAGTATCTTGAGGATGGTGCATTCATGCCAAAGTTTGGTGCCCATATGCTTGAATATTGGTTAGAAAATGAGTACAATTTTTATTCCCTAACCTACAGATAATATGCTTAGAAGATGAACACAAAATCTGTGCCATTGATGCTACATGAAGGTCTAAGAATTTGCTGCAAGATGTGCAAAAAATGGGTAAGATTGGAGATTTCTTGGTTTACATAGGCATGCAGGTGATTGGACCTGGTCAAAGCTTCTCATGTTTGCATAGATTGTCAAGTTTCACAAGTTTTGACTTAAGTCTGATGTAGCAAGCCAATGCTGCCTTGTTCTGGTTAGATTTGACCTAGTTTTGGATTGGGGTTGAGTTAAACTGGCAATTTTGGGTATAACAGAGCACGGCATTCTCTCAGCCTTCTACGCTGTTTCTTGTGGCCGTTCCAATGTAATATGATGCTTTCAAAAACATGGCATGATTTTGAATTTCTTTCTAACATGGAGTTTGATAGCATTGAACTAGATTCTGAGATTATGAGAGCTTCTATTTACTCGTGTTACAGAGTTGGTGCTTTGGTTTACACACTATTATTTATCATTAACATGACTAAGAAGCTGGCACTTTAGGATTATATGGCTAATTTTGAGGTTCTTTTCAGTTCATTTTACTGCTCTAATGGCTAATATTGCTTTTTGGCTCATCTCAATGCACAGGTGTGGTTCATGGGAGAACATTCACATATTTCCGTGGATTTTGATGATGTAAGAGTTTAGCACAAACTTCTTGGATATTTAAGCACCCTGAATATGTAGCTTTCACTTTCTCAACAATAAAACTAGCATAGCCTTTGCAGATTAACTACAACTTCGCATGGATGTAGGTTCATCTAACTTGCAATTTATGTGGCAGGTTCTGATGACTGCAACAGACAAGAAAAGATCTTGATCTTTGAAAAGTTACTAAAACCCCATATCCATTTTGGTTGTTCTATAGAAATGATGATTGAGACAAAGATGTCAGGGAGAAAGGTACTTTTCTTCACATGGTTTAGACATTGCCAATTTCCTATTTCTGTATTCCAGTTTTTCTACATTACGTCTTATTAGCATCACTCATATTGTTCTGAAACGTTATCCATTGCACAGTCAAATTAGGGTTTGGATTTTTTTACATTTGACCGTATTTTTAGATACCCATTATGGTGAGTAGCCTTGGTGTCAAATCATAAGTCATTCTGAGAAGTTTGGTTTTCAAGTCTTAGAGTTTCTGTTGCTTCTAGAAGTAGCAGATCCCCTATTGTGTCACATGCCATATTTCCATGTTGACCTTTTGACCCTGTTCCTTGTAATTCCTTGATTTTCAGTTCTCTGTACATCTTAGTAAGGAAAAAGGCCAGGTCATCTAGACTATCCATCATATACATGTGATTAAATAAGATCATCATCAAAAACAGATTAACTATACCCTTTATAGATGAAATGTCAGATGAGTTACACAGGATACAATATTTCTCTGAGTTTGATCTGTGTTCAGGATACTACTAGATCTGTGTATGGTTAAAATATATGGAGAAAAATGTGTTCAGGATGCTACTAGATCTGTGTATGGTTAAAATATGTGGAGTAAACAACCTTCGGAACCCATGAAGGAAATTTTGTCATTTTCAGTTTAATGTGATGTCATTAGACTTGAGCAATGCACCAACAACATTGAATGAAATATAATATATTCCAACTTTGCTTGAGGAACTTTATGCTCGTCTTCTTTAATGAGATCCTTATCTACAGTGAAATGTGGAAAGGGCACCTTAGGCATGTGGAGAAAGTTTTTAGGACATTGGAAGAAAATCAAATTTACACTAATATGTCAAAATTGCCCTCATCCTACCTCAGACATCCCCTTTACCTCCTCAACCAGCCTCTGTAGGGCTCGGTCTTGCCTTTTTATAGTCCCTTGTGGACTGTGGATTGCCTTTAGGGCTGCTTCCAGTGGCCCCTTTAGCAGCCTGTTTAAACCCAAAACAGGCTCACTCCCAGGCCTGTAAGTGCATTGAACAGCGTGCAAATAGACTCCATTTTGCATACATAAATTGTTCTAATTCTTTTGGATGGACAGCTTTATAATTAGATAATAATTGCCTTAAATAACTATGTTTCATTTGGGTACTGTATACTACTGAGACACATTGAATAGTAGTTCCTTTTGTCACTACTTACTGTTGTACTGTGGGCTGTCATACTATTTATTTTATATCAGATATTGTCGGATTTTCGACCAAAAATGCAAGCATTCTCATTTGTATGTTTCACATATCTTAAGTTTACAATGCAAAGCTATGGTGTTACCATAGTTTTAAAAATCGTACAAACCAGAATTGGAACCGGCCGGTTCACCGGTTCGGAACCAAATCGGGTCAAACCAATTGGTTAACCGGATCGGGGACCGGTTAGTTACCGAACCGGCCGGTTTGGTACCAAACCGGTCCGGTTCAGTATCTAACCGGTCCAATCGGCAGGTTTGGAGCCTGATCGGTCCGGTTTGGAAAAAGGCCATTTTTTTTTGTTTTTTGGTTATTTTTATTTTATTTTATAAATGTTTCTGAGACTCGTGGAGTGGGCTGATTGAGATACATTTTCCTTGTGTCATTAGCTGTTCAGGGTTACAGCTTCATCTGGTATGCTCAGCTTGTTCATCTTCTTCAGACCTTATAACTACAACTAGCCATAGATAATCGTCACATATCTTCTCTATTTATGCTCCCATCATATCAGACAGGGATATTAACAAACTTATTCAGAATGAAATATTCAAAGCCTGTATGAGAGTTTACTTGTACAGATATTCTCATGCATTATTTAATGCATATCTCATGTTGAAAAACAATTTCATTTCCTCTCCAGTCTATGTTATACTTTCTTTAAAATTTTACTTGGGCAAGCTTTGGGTAATCACAGCTGGTAAATTAAATGATTTGCCAAATTTCTTGGAGGTAAATAAAATCAGGGTAACGATTTATCTTTAGAGATTCAGTATATGATGAGATTCATGGGAAATATCCTTACCTCTTTGTTAGCACCATGTATGTACTATGAACAAATAGCCAAATAAACATAATAAAGATCCAATTCAGTAATGCCAATCCTAAGAGTGATAAAAAAATTAAAATGAATGAATGACAAATTACAATGACACTCTGAAGGGGCGTATTGAGTTTGAAGGGGAAACCTCCTTTAAGGTTTACACTTGATGTTTACAAACAAGTCTTCATTATCCTTCAAACTAGATCTCCTTGGTGTATATAGGAGACAGTAAAATTACAAATAATGAGGTGAGCAATAATGACAAAAATAATATAGCAATAACAGTGTAATTCTCCAAGACCCAGGGACTCAACATGTCCCACCCCTTCAAATAAGCATTGCTGTCAATGTTTGATTAGCTGCAAATGCTTCTGTATGAAGAAATTATTTTTCCACGTTGCATCTTATGTGGGCCTATTTTTCCAATTGATGAGGAATTAGTAATTACATTATTGCTCTTGGCATGTTCTTTCACTTTTGTTGCTCCTATAAAGACAATCGTATTTTTCCCCATAATTATGTTCCTTTTTCAAAAACTTTCCTCAAATGTCACCGAAATTGATACATTTATAACTTATTCAAATTCCTCTGTCTAACCCCTTTTGAATCACAACAAATTGAGCTTTCAATCAACAATTATGATAAGTTTAGCACACCTTTTTAAACCCTGATTTGGGCATTGTGAAGTTGGTTTCTCAGTAATGAACAATAGTTCATTTATGGGAAAATATCCAACATGAGAAAAATGACAGCAGTAAGTTTGTAATACTAATTAGTAATGACCATGGTATATACATGAGTAGATTTTGGTTAATTTGTCTTCAATGCCTTGGAATCATGGATTATAATCTTGAAAATGTTGTTTTCCTTTAAAATTTAAGTATTTGGTGTATTTTTTAGCAAACCGATTCATTAAATTCAAATCGGCCGATTTATGACCGATTCATTACCGATTCTGATTCCGATTCCGAGTTGACCCTCGACCGATTCCGAGTCCGATTCCGATTTTTAAAACTATGGGTGTTACTTTCCAACTTTTACATGTCAAGAAGACCATTCCTTCTGGTGCTTTTTGAGAATCTCTGTTTACATGTGATCTAGAATAGGTATAATGTCTATTTTTAATAAAATGATAATTAGATTTTTGTGTGTTATAATCATATAAAAAAACCCCCTTAAGGAACGGGTTACAAATTTTCTGATATATTCTGGGAACTGGTGATCAATTTAAACACAGGCCCAAATGCTTATCACCCTAAGCTAGAAAAATTGAGCTATTCCGAAAAGTAAGTGGCAGAAAACGACCAAATTGATTGATCTTAAGCTGTTGTTATTCTTCTTTATATTTTTCAATTACAAGCTTGAATACTTTCTTCAAAATTCATAGTTAATAAGCTTGGGCTGTAGTATTTTTATTTATTATTTATGATGTAAACTCAGAACTTTTCACTTTCTCAGGATGGTCACAATCCATTTAAACTACTCAAATAGTCTTGCTGGGGAAGATCTATATAGCAAGCTTTCGTTAGTTGATATGGCTGGAAGTGATCGTCTGTCTCGGGAGGAAGCAAGTGGTGAAAATACCATCAGGGTCTGTTGGAAGATTGTCAATTAGAACATGTTTATGATGAAAATACCACGATGAAAATTTCACAATGCTGATGTTTATGCCATATGTTACTGGAAGACCAAATTGACTAAACAGTAAGGTACAACTCAATAACAAAACTGTAGTTAATAACAATGTTTTAAAAACATGTCAACTAGTTTAATCCCCTGTTCAACACCAAACCGGCTGCTTCCACATTGACTCAGCCAAGTTAATCTAAATATGCCCAGGGTGCACGCATGGAGGCTGAACATGGATGTTTTAAAAAAAATTGCATGGAAAATTTTGTTCCTGGTTATATGGATCCAGCCTCATTTTGATATAATGCTATGCTATATATTTACTTTATTTATTCTTTATGGGAGAGATGCCCTAGGCAGTCCATTTTGGTATCATTATTTGGTGTATTTTAACTCCATTTGACCTATTTTGGTTATTAGTGGACACTGATATAATTTTTCTAGTCAGTTATAATTTATAAAATATATGATGGATCATGGTTCTGTAATATTTTTGGTCATTTACTGGTTGCAGGTCTAATATTAGCTGCATCAGGCCAGTTAAATCCATACCTAAATGATGTTGGAGTACAGAACCCAACAACCCCTAGTCCAACATAAAATCATAAAGAGCTTGGACAATGTGATAATTGCAGTAAGTTGGGACAGTATGAAAGATCACTAGAAGGAGAAATGCCATCTTGGTGGCAAGCAGGCCATCATGACAAAGAATTGGTGAAGGTGTGTACTTGTCCCATTTACTTGCAGTTTGTTATTTTCTCTTTTATAGAACTCTTGAATAAAGAGTTGTGCATGGCAAGGCTTTGGGAGGCTTATTTCATGTGACAAGAGGAAATGTGATTTCTGAGATGAAATTATTGTGCCCATTCCACAAAGGCTTCAGAATTAAGGCTTTTTGGTGATTTCCTTAACCATGCTCAATTCTAATGATTCTTTCAAGTTGATGCTTTTGTAATTGAGGATAGAAGAAATTGCTGCTTATGTAATTTTGAGCTCACATAATTGATTAATATTATTAACTACAATTTATTAATGGGAAAAACCTAGGTGTTGTTTTGGTACTAGACCTAGATACACTGATTACAAGGGAAGCATCCATATAGCTAACAATCAACATTTCTATTTTGTAAGAATCAAAATTCAACTACCATGAGCAGAATATATATACTGCAAAAGTTCCACCAGAATTTTCTTCTCAGTATTTCTGTTGCAATGCTAGTGTTTGGGTTGTTTCGGATGTCCTTTCTGGTGTGTGATTGCAATTTATTAGTCATGCACTCAGACCTTGGAGGATACATATACTATTATGTGACATGATAATGGAAGAGTACTTATGTTGTCTAGAAACAAAATTGTTGCTATAAAGTGTTCATATAATGCCTTTTCTTGATGCATAGGTCTAATACATGGCATGATATTTGGACAATAAGTACTTTCAAAGAATATACAACTGAAATTTTTATTCCAAGACAATTCTGAAGATTTTTCATAATCCTTGTTTTGCATAACTTTATGGCTGGGGCTTCAGGACCACCAACAGATGTGTATAGGGCTTCAGGACCACCAACCGATGTGTATAGGTCTTCAGGACAACCAGCTGATGTGTACCGAGCTTCAGGACCTCCAGCAGATGTGTATCAGGCTTCAGGACCTCCAGCAGATGTGTATCGAGCTTCTGGACCACCAGATGTGTATAATTCCATTGACTCAGGCTACAATTCATATACAGGTCACAACACCATGTATGCTTGCCCACGATCAAATACTGGATTTGCTGGTCACTCTGGTGGAGGCTACGAGTCTAACTATAACAACAACTATCGCTATTAGATGAGCTTTCTTATGCTCTGGTATTCTATGCTTCTGTTTATACAAGTCTGAGGATTTATTTATGTAGAACCAACGTCAATGTTACTGATTTTAATTTTTAAACTGTTACTGAGACATAACCTGAGGATCTCTATCAGTGCAGAAGAACTATGATCTATGAAATTTTGCAAAAATGTGTTTTTATTATAGTTTAGGTCCACATTATCATAACATACCAGTTCTATGGGACTGGGATTATGTTGGTATGTTTAGAACTCAAGTTTATTCTTTCCATTGTATGCTATGACATGCAAATCTTTCTAGATACCTTACGGAATTAAACTTGATGCTTCTAGAACTGAGGCTTTAGTGAATGCTGATATCTTTCTATCTTTGATATTGTTCTTTGTTTAACATTGTTCTGTACCATGTTCATGTTCATTGTTGTTCAATTAAGATGGTTTCTAAGGCTTTTCAACTGCACTGTGTACACAAATTGCTTACATTCATTGAAGATCTCAGTGTTTTCATCCCTCTCGCATTGAAGAAATAGGTGCATTCATCTCTCTGCCTATGAGGAAATCAGTGTTTACAGCTCTGCAATTGAAGAACTAAGTTCTTTCAACTCTCTGTCATTGAAGATTTAAGCGCTTTCAGCTCTCTGTCGTTGAAGAAATAAGTTTTCAGCTCTCAGTCAATAAAGAAATCAGTTCTTACAGCTCTTTGGCAATGAAGACATAATTGCACTCAGCTTTCAGTCAATGAAGAATTCAGTGTTTGCAGCTCTTTGGCAAAGAAGAAATAAGTTCATGCAACTCTCAGTCCTTTAATAATTCAGGGTATAGAACTCTGTCAATGAAGTAATAAGTGATTTCAGCTCTCTGCCATTGAAGAATTAAGTGAATTCAGATCTCAGACATTGAAAGAAATAAGTGTTTTTAGATCTCTTCCTTTGAATATTTCCAAGTGAATTATGAGGCTCTTGAGGGACAGCTCATTTGGTAAGTCAAATGCTCATCTCATGGCTCTTTTTATTCCTGACCTGCATCCAATGGAATTCCTCCATGCGCTGTCATTCTCACAGCTAGGAGGACCGAGTGGTTTAGACACTTAGTCTGATAAAGGGAAGTGCTCTCCTGCCTTACCATTCGCTGAAGGAGCCAGCAGTGCTTAAATTAGAGTAATAAGCATCTAAGAAGGCCGAAGCCTGGAACTACATGCTGGTAGGGGATAATCCACGTGTTTATGGAGTCAAGGGAGGCAATCTACAATGAAATTTGGTCCAGCATGAAGTTCAGGTGAATTCCTTAGGGGGAATTTGGCACAGGTTGGCTGAAGATCATTACTGGTGATTCATTATGTTTTTCTATGCTCTGGTGCAAATAATTTCTGCCTCTGATGATCGCAGGTAGACCAATATTTGGCATAGTTTGGATTCTAACATGAACGAACTTCTTGTGCTTGTTTCAAAGTTAAAATTTTTTATTAACAAGATCCTGAGCAAACATGTCATATTCCCCCCAAATTTATCATTCATATTATTTTTTTGCTCTCCAAATCACTGGTTTCAAAGTTAAATCTTTATTTTGCATTTATGTTCATGCAGTGCCCGTATATGGACTTGCAACTTCAATGTGAATGATATAGATGATCCACACTCTCTTCCCAATGCTGATATTATTGCAGGACCAATTCTTTTTGGTCATAATGCTAGAATTTGGGATTGCTACATCTCTGATAATGTAAGTATCTACCTTTTCTTTCTCTGTTGTTATATTTTTACACTTACTCTGCTGGGCCACATTGAGAGCATAATGGCTGTAATGTATAACTTGACATACCAAATTTTCCTGTCAGTATGTTAATATGGGATATTGATGGAGGACTAACTGAAGATAACTGTTTGGGCTATGGCTGTTTGATACTATTCTTGGATTTGTGATGAAATTAATAAATGATTTATAGTTTTCTTTAGAAGACCGAGAACTTGTGGGGTGTTTTGAAGACAATTTACAAGTGTGTGAAAGAGAATAGGGATTGAGTTGCAAATTGCCCTTCGAAAAGCCTCAGTTGTAACAAGTTGTTGGTAGAGAGCTACAAGGCATTACCTGGAAGGTGAATGGCACCAAGAGGAGTCAAATATGTGCAAGCTGGGATTTCTTTATCCTTCATTGGGAGAGGAGTTGGAAGCTGGGATTTCTTCTCAAAGTATCCTAGAGTGAATACCAGGCTCCTAGGTCTTTTCTGAAGTTTTCTTAAGCACAGTAGTAGGAAAAGGAGTAAAGAAGAACTTTTTGCGATGGAAATGTAAAATCCCAAATTAAATTCTTGCTTACCACCTGAATTTTCATTTATTGCTCAAAGCAAATGCCACCAATGATAACCAGTATACTCCACAAGGACCAATTCATGTGCTGAGACATCTGTGATGCAGGGATGAGTTCTATCAATGATTTTCTATTTCCTTTGTAAGTTTTTGGTTGTCATTGTTCCAAGTACTAGAATTCTCAATGCCATTATTTTTGTTATACAAGATAAAGTTTGATGTGAGGAAGGTTCCATACAAAACTAAGTCAGGCAAATACTACAGTAATTTGCTCCACCATTATGAGCAAGTGCACTTCTTTCAAGTCCAAGGACCCTTGGTTCCTCCTCCAGGTATGCTGGTATAAGTCATAGGATATTTACAGTCAATATATTTTCTTCCCTTTTGAAAAGGGGAATCGGATCTCCTCTTTCTTTGCCTTTATGAGTTGGTTATACCGCTTGAGATTCACAATATTTTTTAAAAAAAAAATTTCAACAAGCGTCGCTTAAGCGATAGTTTTAAATGTCGCTATTCCGACGCTTTTACTAGCTATTTATCGCTTCTCCGACGGTTATATTTGTCGCTTTTCCAACGCTTATTTTAATATCCGTCACTTATCCGACGGTTATATCTGTCGCTTTTCCAACGCTTATTTTAGTATCCGTCGCTCATCTGACGGTTTTTGATGTCATTTTTCTGACGGTTCTTCTTAATATCCATCTCTTATCGGACGGTTATATCTGTCGCTTTTCCAACGCTTATTTTGGTATCCGTCGCTCATCCGACGGTTCTTGATGTCGTTTTTACGACGATTTTTCTTAATATCCGTTGCTAATCCGACGGTCCTGCTGTCGCTTAACCGACGGCATGAAGGTTTTTTTATTAAAAAAATTTCACTACTGTCGAAAATATTTTGTCGCTTAACTGACGCTTTAAATTTAACTGACGGTTAGTTAAGTGTCGCTTAACCGACGGTTACTTAGGTGTCGAAAAACCGACGACAAGTTTCCGACGCTTAAAAAAAAATCAAAGTGTCGTACATGCGACAGGGAAGTGTCGAAAATCCGACATGACGGCCGTCGTATTTTTGGTCAAAATGTAGTAGTGTAGTGAAGGACAAAAAAACCCTATAAAAAAAATTACAGCAACGGTCATTTGGGACAATAGATAGAAGTGTAGTGAAAACACGCAAGCCACTTATCACAAAAACACGGAAAAAACCAACTGGGAAGAAGGATCTGCAATTGAAAATCAATGCATTAATTCCATCAATCCATTCAGGCGTAACACTGGTTGTAACATAGAGGACACCTGTGGTGTGCACGACAGATGTTCTGCAATTGAGATTGCAGAATCAGGAACCCAACTGAAGTGCACTAAAAAAATTTATCAGCAAACATACATGGAAAAAAAGGTAAGGGAAATCAATCAATCATGCACAGCAACAGCTGTAACAGGTGGCCATTTGGTCAGGATGGGAATGATTTCCTTTGAGTGGACATGTTTGACAAGGAAACTGAGACACAACACCTGTTGAGTCTCCATTCGTGAAGGTGACGTGACACGTGTCAGAATGTTCTCTCTGCAACTTGTCTATTGAAATTTAAGGGTGATGTTTTGTGTCGTCAATGAATTTGAAAATTGTTTAGAAATAAGATCTTATAAATTGACCATTACATGTGTTAGGATCATCAAAGCATACTTATAAAATGTTATTAGAGGAAATATAAGCTCCTCAATATGCCTCCATAGAGTGTGCGCATTCATTAACATAGTGGATTCTTCATAGTAGGAAGGGTAGTGTATATCAATTAATACCCATGTATGTTATCATGTGCTAATATGTGGTTAGTGTGTTCTCCAAGTGTTAGGATGCAGAACAAAAAATGTATGGTACTCACCACAAGTTTGTCCCTTGTATAAAAACATGTATTTTCCTTAATACAATATCTCATTGAACTCTCTTAATAAGAAACAATCTTGTATGCCTAAATTGTTAATCACAAATTATATTGGCATATAAAACATTAAAGTAAACATATTGATAATTGACAGATGGAGAGACAAATAAACAATAGTTATAGGAATATGAGCACCCAATTCAATTCAATAGTGAGCATATATATGCTATATTTTTAACATTAAGCTAGCATAACATTAGGGTCTTTAAACTGAGAGAACAACAAGCACAACAATCAAACACAAGAGATAATGAACATAGTGTTTTTCCTCGGGAAAACCATAAATGGAGAAAACCCTGCAACTTCCTTAGAGATAGAATCAACATCAAAGTGAAACCCAAAAACAGTAAGACAATATCCCAACAACAGTAAGCTCTTTCCTCTTGCCCCAGTGTCTTTCTCTTCCTCAGTTATGCACTACAAGTGAGTGTGGATGAGTGTGTGATAAATAGAGAGGTCACCTCTCTATTTATACTAATTCCTGACATGACTAAAACCCTACTAGGGCCGACTTCACTAGGTGATTCTAATAACCCTAATGCCCCAAAAATGCAGGGACTTTAACCCTTAGACAATAGGAGGGTTACCCATAATGACTTGACATGACTTGTTTACATTATAGATCCTCATGATAGGAATATCGGGGCATGAAATGACAAAATAACATCCCGGAATAAACATCGGGTTACAATAGATAAGAAATACAAGTGAATCCATTCCAAAGTTACAATTACATTAACACTCCCTCTTAACTAGGAAGGTATTCTCTCGACACAATTTTCATCACTGGTCTTCTTCTCTGGATCATCTTGTCATTTGTATCTTCAAGTCATATTTGTATTCATATCATCTTCATCTTCGGATCTAGATAATCATTCGATTTGGATCATCATCACTGGATCTGGATCATCCCTTGATCTGGATCATCTCTGGAGCATCATCTCTGGATCTGGATCATCTCTGCTGGATCATCAACACTGAATCTTCACGGGTGCTATCTCGTGATTCTTCTCATTATAGGAAGTTCTATAGAGCTAGCCCTTTTTCATGCTGGATGTAGACCTAGCCTCCATGTAGGTCATCTTCAGTGCTTATATCTAACACTTAATTCAGAATGTCCTGCCCAGCACTTAGATCTAACCTACTCGTCAGAAAGGCACGCCCAAGACTCACATCTGATCATATAGGAACCAATCCTATAATCACATCAGAAAGGCCCAGCACTCACATTTGACACATGCGAGGAACCAATCCAACATGCATGTTCAAAAAGGATCAGCACTTATATTTGATACATGTGAGGAACCAATCCAACATACATGTTCAAAAAGGATCTGCACTTACATATAACACATGCGAGGAACCAATCCAACATGCATGTTCAGAAGGGCTCTGCACTTACATCTGACACATGTAAGGAACCAATCCAACATGCATGTTCAGAAGAGCTCTACACTTACATCTAACACATGTGAGGAACCAATCCAACATGCATGTTCAAAAGGGCATGCACTCACATTTGATCAAGTAGGAACCAATCATACAGTCATATCAGAATGGGCCCCAATCCTAGACTGAGCTACATGATAACTGACCAGGTGCCTCCATTCCTAGAATGGCATTCAATGCTTACTTTTGATCATGTAGGAACCAATCCTACAGTCACCTCAGAATGGCTCAACACTCATATCTAACATGGGAGGAACCAATCCTCACCATGACAAAATGGCTCAGCCCTTACATCTGACCTACTCATCGGAATGGCTCACGGATTCAACACTCATATCTGAAATGGAAGGAACCAATCCTCACCATGACAGAATGGCTCAGCCCTTACATCTGACCATGAAAGGAACCAATCCTATCACCATGTCAGAATGGATATGGGTCTCATCACTTCCCCTTGGAGGAAACCTCAATATGGATAACACCAAACTTCTCCCTGAAGTACTCGAAATTCACCCTAGCCAATGGCTTCATCAACACATCAACTATCTGTTCCTCCATCACAACATACTAGAGCTTCATTGCTCCCCTTTGCACCATATCCCTGATATAGTGATACTTGATCTCGATATGATTCAACTTGTCATGGAACACTGGATTCTATGACAACTTCACGCAACTGTGGTTGTCACAATGTATACAAGTAGCATCCATCCAGAGATCAAATAAATCAGATAGTAACTTCCACAACCATAGTACCTCACAACTAGCTGAACAAGCTGCAACATACTCTGCTTCAGCTGTACTTAGTGCCACACAGGATTGCTTCTTTCTAAACCAAGAGATCACACCTGATCCCATACTAAAGCAACAACCTGAGGTGCTCTTCCTATCAATGGCACTGCCTGCCCAATATGAATCAACATAACCCTCCAAGTTAATCTTCTGATTTTCCTCGTACTCGAGCCCATAATCAATTGTACCCCTCAAGTACCTCAGAATATGCTTTGCAGCAATCAAGTGAACATGTCTCGGATCTGTCAAGAACTGGCTCAAGGTGTTCATAGCAAGGCAAATATCTGGTCTCGTGTTCATCAGATACATTAAGGACCCAATCATCTAACGATACATCATAGAATCAACCATCTCTGATGAAGCATCACTCAATAGCTTCAGGTTTGATTCCATAGGTGTGGCCATAGCCTTGCAGTCCATCATCCCAAACCTCTTTAGGATCTCTACTGCAT
>LPNX010131365.1:14431-117785 GCA_001517045.1 Pseudotsuga menziesii
TGTGCAAGGGAGATTCCATCAGCATTCTGCCACACCTCCATGCCTAGAAAATAATGCATCATACCCAAGTCCTTCATTTTGAACTTGGCAGCAAGCTTTCTCTTCGTATCAGTAATCAACCCATCCATACCTGTTACAAACAGATCATCTACGTACAGTAGAAGCATCACTGGGTTTCCATCTTCAACCTTGTAGTAAAGGTTGGAATCTGCTTTACTCTTGGTAAATCCCAAACTAGATAGAAAGCTGTTAATTCTGTCGTACCATGTCCCGGGTGCCTATTTCAAACTGTACAGGGCTTTCTTTAGTCTACATACATGAGACTCCCTGTCATGTGTCTCAAAACCGAGTGGCTATTCTACATACACTTCCTCTTCCACTACACCATTCAAGAAAGTAGTCTTGGCATCCATTTGGTGTATCTTCCTTTTCATTACTGTATCCAAAGCAAGTACCGATATGATGGAAGTGTATCTGGATACAAGAGCAAAAGTTTCTTCATAATCTATTTCTTCCTTCTGTGAGAAGCCATGAGCCACAAATCTTGCCTTATATTTCTCTATGCTACCATCTGCAGCATGCTTGATCTTGTAGATCCATTTGGAAGTTACAACTGACTTCCCTTCTGGTCTTGGGACAATATCCCAAACATCATTCTTCATGATCGATTGATACTCATCGATCATAGCATCCTTCCATTCTTTTCGTTCTATCACTTCTTGATAGTTGGAAGGTTCTTTATTGATAACATCACATAGTTAGGCTACGTATCTGGAGCAGGATCTGGTTCTCTTTCTTTCTCTGTGATTCTCTTCTAGAGCCCCATATCTTTCCGCACCTTGAATAATTTATCTTACCCAAGTAGGTTTCCTCTTGTGAGGATTCTTCTCCTAAGGTGGATCTATAGGTCTTTGTGGTTCTTCAAATTCTCGATCTTCTTCTTGAATTTCCTCATTCATGGTTGTATCATGAATTATGGGAGCTTCTGATTCTATAAGTTCTTCAGCAAGTCTCTTCCTAGATTTCTTGTAAGATGTGACTTCATCAAATGTTACATCCCTACTGATGTCAATATTCTTATATCCTAGGAAGTATATTCTGTAAGCCTTCGAGCTTTTAAAGTATCCCACAAATATACCCTTCTTTCCTGAAGGATCTAGTTTTTTTCTCTTTTCTTTTGGTATATGTATGTACACTAGATAGCCGAATATTCTGAGATGGATGACTTCTGGTTTCTTGCTGGAGAAGACTTCTTTAGGAGTCTTGTTCTTGAGTACTCTGTGTGGAGTACGGTTCTATACATACACCACTGTTCTAGTTTATTCTGCCCATAGATGCATAGGAAGATCCTGATCATGAAGAATTGCTCTTATAGCTTCCATGATAGTTCTATTCTTCCTTTCTGCAACCCCATTCTGTTGTCGATTGTAAGGAGTGGACAAATCCCTCTTAATCCTCGATTCTTTGCATAAGTCTTTGAATTCATTTGATGTGAATTCTCCGCCATTATCTGATCGAAAGGTCTTGATCTTCTTTTCTGTGTGGTTCTTGATCAAGTCTTTAAATTCCTTGAACTTTCTGAACACTTCAAGTTTGTTCTTAATGAAGTAAATCCATTTCTTCCTAGAAAAGTAATCAATGAAAGAGACATAGTATACATACCTGCTTAGAGAACTTGATGACATTGGTCCGCATACATCAGAGTGGATGATTTCCAAGATTCCTTTTATCTTGCTCTCGCTACTTGGAAACGTCTTCTTTGTATTCTTTCCTTTCGCACATCCTTTGCAGACCCCTTCATGTTTTTCTTGAATTTCTGGAAGACCTTCAACAGTTTTTCTTGCAAGTGGTAATGCTGTGTAATGCACATGTGCAAGCCTTATATGCCATAGTTCATTTGGCTCTACTGTGTCATGGACCATAGCTTGTTCTGGATGGCTCTTCAGCTTGTATAAGCCTCCTTCTTGTTCTCCATTCACTATTGCATCATCAATAGTCTTTCCTCTTGACCACATGATGACTTAGCCATCTACAAATGCAACCCTCATACCTTTTGCATCCAATGCTGATATGGATAGAATATTCTTCTTCAATATTGGTACAAACAAGACATCCTTCATTTTTATAGACTTTCTAGAGTCTAGCTTCTAGGAGGATTCACCACTACCTTTTATGGGATATTGGTAGTCATCCCCAAGTTTCACCTTATGGGGTGAATTATGTTTGGATAGTTTCTCAAAGGATTCCTTGAAACTTGTCATGTGTTTGGAAGCCTCACTGTCAATAAGCCAATCTTTGATTACATGAGTGACAGTTCCCATGAGTGCGAATATCAGAACATATTCATCTTCACTTGAAGAGTATTCACTTTCTCATTTTACTATCTTCCTTGGAGGGTCATCATCCTCAGCAGTGTGAGCATGATGTTTTATTTTGGAGTTCCTTTTCTTCTTGGATCCATTCTTATTCATGGGACAATTTCTAGAAAAGTGTCCTATTTCATCGCATGTATAACATCTAATTTTAGATGAACCTTTCTGATGAGAATGCTTACCTTGGTGATGATGCTTTTCCCTTCTTCCTCTCTTGGAGTGTACTATGAGAGCTTGATCTTCATTTCCCATCTTTTCTTCTCAAGTTGCTATCCAAGCTTATTCTTGAGACCATTCTTCCCACAGTATGTTGAACTTGACCAACTTATTCCCAGCACAGATTCCTTGGATGAAAGAATCCCATGACCTAGGGAGGCCATTCAATGTTGTCATCATAATTTCTGCATTCTCCACTTCTTCATATACAGATTCTAGTTGTTCTTTGATCTAGGAGACCCTTGTGAAGTATGACTGGATGGTCTCCTCATTCTTGATCTTGACATTCTTCAACTGGTTCCTTAGAGTCATCTTCCGATTGATGTTCTTCCCTTCAAATAGTTTGGTTAGGGAATCAAACATGGCTTTAGGTGTCTTGAGGGAGGATACCTGTGGAATGAGGTGATCCTTTATAGAATCTGCAATGGTCCTCTTTGCCATAACCAACTTCTTCTTATGTAAGGCCTTGGACTCATCTCCCTATGGGACTGGAACCTCCTCATGGATATAGGAGTCCAACTCATTTTCTTCCAGGACCAGGGAGATCCTATACTCCAGGCTCAGAAGTTATTAGCTCCCTCAATATTTTCATCAAGCTTGGTATGATGAGACATCTTAACTGATAACATCAAATGGAAATACAAAATATTTAGATCTTACCAAGTCAAGATGTAGGATTTGGACTTTGGAGCTGAAATTCTGTAGTGCTGGTTCAGGAGTAGATTAGGGTTTTGCTTTTTCGGAGTTTTGTCCAACCAAATGCTTTGAATTTGATCCCTAACTTCGATTTTGGGGAGGAGATCAATCCAGGCCTGGGCTCATTAAAAAATTCCTCTTCTGTGAAAAGCCCTAATTTTTGGTAGTAGTGTTGGGTCCAAAACTGAAAAACCTCAGAATTGGATTCTTCTTGAACATAAAGATGCACCCTAGGGAGGAGAGCTATTCCACCCTACTTTTGCTGAAAATCTATGGAGAGAGATCCACAAAATAGGAATCTCTATTTCCCACAGTTGCACAGTGTCTTCTTCTCAGGTTAGCTCTAATACCATGTTAGAATTTTAACATTAAGCTAGCATAACATTAGGATATTTAAACTGAGAGAACAACAAGAAAAACAATCAAACACAAGAGACAATGAGCATAGTGTTTTTCCTCGGGGAAACCATAAATGGAGAAAACCCCACAAATTCCTCAGAGATAGAATCAGCACCAAAGTGAAACCCAAAAACAGTAAGAAAATCTCCCAACAACAATAATATCTTTCCTCTTGCCCCAGTGTCTTTCTCTTCCTCACCTATGCGCTACAACTCAGTGTGGATGAGTGTGTGATTAATAAAGAGGTCACCTCTCTATTTATACGAATTCCCGACATGACTAAAACCCTACTAGGGCCAACTTCACTAGGTGAGTCTAATAACCCTAGTTCCCCAAAACTGTGGGGACTTTAACCCTTAGACAATAGGAGGGTTACCCACAATGACTTAACATGACTTGTTTACATTATAGATCCTCCCGATAGGAACATCGGGGCATGACATGACACAAGAACATCACAGAATAAACATTGGGTTACAATAGATAAGAAATACAAGTGAATACATTTCGAAGTTACAATTACATTAACAATATATATATATATAGAGAGAGAGAGAGAGAAAATGTATGGTATTCTCTCTCTCTCTCTCTCTCTCTCTCTCACACACACACACACACAAAGACACTGGATTGGGAAAAACTTAGTTTTTATTTTCTTTAGTGCTCTTATTTTCCTACAAACCCCTAAAAAAACAATTGTATATGATGGATAGTTTAGAAGAGAGAAAATTTCAGATGCCTAGAGCCTTTAGGAACAATCAATGAAAGAAGTAGATTCATCTAGAAGCTACCGATCGCTTAATTTAGGAGTTACAATCCTAACTACCAGCTGGAACTATAGCATGAGATGGCATTGGTGGGTGAGCTAACTCAATGGTTGAATTTCATCGTAATTCGGTTTCAACTACTAACATTCTCCCACTTGAAATCAAATGTAGGCTCTTTCTATGTTGTTCCTAGACTCTTGTTGCTCCTTTTAAAACTTTACACCGTGTTACAACTAGGATTGCCAATTTTCTACAAAGCTCTTGCTTAACTCTTGTAAAACTTTTAGTCAACCATTTAGTAGGATTCTCAACAGTATGTATATTTTCTAGATGTAGATGCCCTCCTTTCAATACTTTCTAGATCCAATGGTACTTCAGATCAATGTGCTTGGTTGTAATATCCTGATTTTGACCCTATTGCATTAAAATTGTAAATGATGTAAATATCGTTATTAAATCATGGTGGGGAGATCAAGGCCAAGGCCCTGCCATCGATTTATCTTTTTACGTATCGACAATTAAAATTGAGGCATATGGTTCCTGTGCTATCTAGGAACGATATAATTTGAGACATCATGTGAATATGCAATTTAATAAAATGCCCACAAATAGCTATGCAATGGAACAAGATATGGGGGCATGATTTTCACAAGGAATGGGAAGGACAATTATTTTAACCCTTGAGAAAATAGTGTTGAGCCAAATTTCAATGAGAGAACCCATAAACACTCAACTACCCATTTCGACTTATCCACCCAATCATTTAATTCTTCCAAGAGTTGGTTGAGGTCATTAATGCATTGGGAATGGAGAGGTATGGCAGCCAATTTTGTGTATGGAAATCCATGAATTTTGGGAAAATTTGTATTTTTCTTGTGGGCCAAGAAAACACCCAGAAATGTGTGCCCAATCCATTCCTCACCCATGATTTTTACTTCCTCACATAGCTAGAGCTATATGGGGCATTTTCTTCACATTTTTCTGCATCTTCCTTCATTTTTCCAAGGTTGGAAATCCATTTTTGTGTTGCACAGTGGATGGAAAGAATAAATTCATGATTTGGGGTTTTATAGAGGTCATTTATGCCCCGTAAGGCCCATAAACGTTTTCTGAAATTGAATTTTATCTCCGAGGGTTGATTCCCCATCTACCATTTCATTTTTGGTTTTCCACGACTTCTGACACTAATGGAAACCCCATCTTGGGCATCCCACATCCAAAATTTTTTTATTCATACCCAAAAATTTTGTTTTGATGTTATGTGCATCCTTGTTTTGGTCTGAACTATAAGTAAGAATTAGGAGTGGAAGAGGACCATAATTGGCTTGATAAACCTAGGGAAGAGAGGAACCTCATAATAGATCAAAAGGGGTTTGTTACTCTTCTATGTACACCTTGGAGAACACTAGAATGGAAGGTATTGCCTGAGGGACTATGTAGCAGTGAAGGGAATATTTCCTTGTGTTGAGTTTGTAGGTATTGTGGGGACCAATATAGAAAGATATTGTAGAGGTATACATAGCTTTGTGGTTGAGCTCACTATCTTAGCAATTATTCCTTTCCATTTCCTTAACAACTTGATAAACCCAATTGTGAATTGGCTTGGATGAACCTTTGTGTGTATTTGGATATGTGTGAGTCTGTTGTTCCCTTTTTCCTTGTAGAAATCATGCCCATCTCAGGGGTGGTAGTTGTGTTGAGAGATTGATGAGCACAATTGGCCTAAGGTTGGGTAGAACGTTGCAGCGGCATAGCTAGTTGCTCGGGGAAGCTAATTTTCAAGATAAGTACTCTCTTGTATTAATTATGCAATGTATTTGTTTTAATAATTACTATGAATGTATTGAATGCTTGCTAGAGGCTCAAGTAGAGATTTACTTCCGTTGTATTTTCTTGCATTATACATCTGTATATGTCTTTTACTTCCAATGCATTTTACTTATGTTCATGGGGCTAGATGCACGCTTATAGCCTTGGTGCATCCTCTCCATCGCACAAGATTGACGAGAGGGGACATGACAGTGTTGTATCAGAGCCACAGGTTACAATAACAGTCCTAAATGGGATAAGTTGAATAGTTTGCAGAGGGAAGATAACCCCTATTGAGCACTGGTCAACAGAGAAAGAAATAAAAATTTTCTTTCTCTAAGTTTTTTTGAAATTTTGTCCACATCTATGTTGGCAAGTTAAAATGAGTCCAGCGATACTTTCGGCAATATTTGGTGATATCGCAGAGACGCGTTGGCATCGCAGTGACTATGTCAACAAAAATTTACCAGAAACACTGAAAATATCGGTGAGTTAAGTTGAGTCTAGCGATACGTTTCGGCGTGAAAGGTTGAGTTGTGTCGACAAAGTATGTTATGTAGTCAGTGATTGGCGATCGACATAAAAATAGGTCAGTGATGAAAGACAAGTTCGCTGATCAGCATAAATAAGTGAGTTACATCAAAACATGTTAGAGGAAACTGACGAGTTCATCGATCGGTGCAAATAAGTGAGTTGCGTCAAAACAGGTCGGAGGAAACTGACGAGTTCGTCGACCGGCACAAATAAGTGAGTTATGCCAAAATAGGTAAAAGGAAACTGATGAGTTCGCCGATCAGCACAAATCAGTGAGTTGCACTAAAACAGGTCAGAGGAAACTAACAAGTTCACCGATTGGCGCAAACAAGTGATTTTCTCCAAAACAGGTCAGAGGAAAAACGATAAATCTGCCGAAACAAAGAATTTCAACAGTTTTTAGTGATATTTGGAGGTGGCATAAAATTGAAAAATGGCCAAGTGGAAAGCCCCCTTGACCCCTATTGTCCCCCTGAGATAATCGTTGATTGTGAGAAAATTTTATGCTTTGACAAGTTGTCAATATAGGATTTTCCCAAATGCATGCAAGTAATTTATAAATTTTTTGAGAATATCATGTAGCTAACAATTGTGTTTATGAACACATTTTGCATAATCATAGTCACGTGAAAGGAAACATTCTATATAGTGCATTTTGGAAAATTCGGTCTTGATTGGGCCAAGAAGATCAAAATCATGAATGATGCATAGGATCCCTATAAGCTTGGGACAGATGCCATGTGGGAGAACATACAGGTTGAGAATGTTGAAATAGAATCCAATGGGAGAAGAAATCAAGAGACTCCCCCAGATATTGTAGCCACCATGAGGAGCCTAAGGGTGGACTTGTAAAGTTGGAGAGAAGATAATGAAATGATGATTAAATCTTAGGAAGAACAAAAAACAATTGAATGCATCCATGCTATATAGTTTGACAGACATCCAAAGGAAGATCAACTCTGGTCATTGGACAACAAATCCAAAAGGGAGTGGGAGTAGTTCAAGAATAAATTCCCGCAAGAGGTCCAATAGCTCAAGAAGAGTTTCTAGAGATAGAACATATACTCCAAAAATATATTCTAGTGAATCATCTGACTCTAAAGAATCCATTGGGGGTTCAAGCTCTTCCTCTCACATGAATAAGAGGAAGAGGCATTATAAGAACAATTCATATGGGAAATTTAAGAAGGAAAAGGCTCATACATTTGATGGTGAGGTAAACTCTGGTTAATAAGTTGAGGCTTAGCTTCTTGGGATGAGAAAGTATTTCCAAGTTCAATACTAATCTGGAAATATGAAGGCAAGGGTAGCCATATTCAACTTAAATGGAATAGAGTCTATATGGTGGGAGCACCTTAGGCAAGTGAAGAAGATCAATGAAATAAGTATTGTGTGGAAGCAATTCAAAAAATATTTCAAGCATAAGTACCTCTTTGATAGGTACTATGATCATAAGACTAAAGAGTTCCATGAGCTGAAATTGGGACAATTGACCATGGAAGAATATGCAAACAAATTCTTGGAACTGCTGAGGTATGTCAGGTATATTCGACATGATAAGGTGAAAATTCAGCATTTTCTAAGTGGGATACCCCAGTCATATAAATATGGGATTGAATTTGATGAAACTCAAACTCTAGAAGAGGAAATAAGGAAGGCCAAGTATTGCCATAATTAAAACAAAAGAAAACCTTATTTCCATAAGGCATGGAAGGACAAGAAGAATGAGAATTTTGACAAAAGGAAGAAATGTTTCAAACCCTCTCACCTCCAAAATCAACAAAGGAATCCATCACAAGCTATGACTAAGCCAACTAGAATGATGGGATATAATCCAAGATATCCAAAGGATCCGAGCGAACCACTTCAATGTTGAGGATGTGAAGGAGACCATATGCTTAGGAACCATCCGCATTAGAATGGGAATGTAATTCAAGTTCACAACATCCAAGGAGTTGAAACTATGGTTCAAGTGGCGAGGACCATCCCTAGAATCTATAAAGCACTAGAGGACTTCTAGGAAGGTCATCAATCAAATGTGGTTGAAGTTAAAGGCAATATTGCAAAGCAATATGTTTCTATTTCGATTGAACCTGTATCTACTCACAGTTATATCACTCCTAAAACTATTGATATTTGTGCTTTTAAGAAATTAAAGAATAGCGAATTATGGTTAGTTCAACTAGCCACTGGAACCAAGAGAAAAGTTAGTGAAATTGTAGAGAAATATCCATTAGATATGGATGGGATATTCACTTATGCAAACCTAAATATTCTTCCACTTGGTTTCTATGATATTCTCTTTGGAATTGGCTGGTTACAAGCACACAAGGTTAAACTTGAATACTACAACAAGACATTTGAATGCATGGATGAAGAAGGAAACACAAGGGTCGTAAGAGGCATTCCAAAGGTGATTTCTGTTAGGAAGGTTTCAACAATGCAGTTGAAGACGTTCTGTGGGAAAGGTTGGCTATTGTATGTAGCCCATGTTTTGGAGGAAACAAAAAATGAAACTCCTAAGTTGAAGGACTATCATGTATTGCAAGAATCCAGGGATGTTTTTCTTGATGAGATTCCAGGACTTACTCCAAAGAGAGACATGTTGATTTTACAATTGATCTTGTTTCAGTAGTTGCAACAGTGTCCAAGACACCCTACATGATGAGCACACCATAATTGCTAGAGCTGAAAATGCAATTACAAGAGTTGTTGGAAAAGAAATATATCAAGCCAAGTGTGTCCACATGGGGAGAACTAGTTCTATTTGTGAAAAATAAAGATGGGACACTCGAGTTATGTATTGAGTACAAGCTGTTGAACAAAGTTGTTGTGAAGAATAAATACCCATTACCTCGAATTGATGACCTTTTTTTATCAAATGAGAGGAGCAAAGGTATTTTCAAAAATCGAATTGATCTCTAGTTACCATCAGGTAAGAATAAAAGAGGAAAATATTCATAAGACAACCTTTAGAACAAGATATGGGCATTATGAGTTTGTGGTGGTACCATTTGCTCTCACAAATGCACTAGCTACATTCATGTGTCTCATGAATAGTGTTTTTATCAAGTATCTAGACTAGTTTGTTCTTGTATTCCTATATGACATTCTTATTTATTCTACGAATGAAGAAGAGCATGAACACACATTTGAAATGGAATTACAATTTCTAAGGAGAATAAGTTGTGTGCAAAGTTGAGAAAATGTTACTTTTATAAAGATAAAATTCATTATTTGGGTCACATTATCTCAGATGAAGGAATATTTGTGGACCCTGAGAATATTGAGGCCATTATGAATTTTCCAACTCCAAGAAATGTGACAGATGTGAGATCCTTTATGGGACTTGTCAGGTACTACAAGAGGTTCATTGAAGGATTATCCAAGGTTGCACATTCAAACACTTCCTTGAAAAAGAAGGGTATAAAATTTGAATGGACACCAAGATGTGAGGAAAGCTACCAATGGTTGAAGACTATTCTTACAAGTGCAACAATTTTGAAAATTGCAGACCCATAAAAATAATTTTTGGTGTGTATCGATGCATGCATTCAAGGACTTGGAGGAATTCTTATGCAAGACAACCATGTGGTATGCTATGAGTCAAGAAAGTTGAAGGATCATGAGAATAACTATGCTACTCATGATTTAGAACTTGCATCCATAGTGCATGCTCTAAAGATGTGGAGGAATTACTTAATGGGAAGGAAATTTGAGCTAAGGACAGACCATTGTGGTCTGAAATACTTGTTTGATCAGCCAACTTTAAATGTTAAGAAAGCTACATGGTTGGAATTTTTGTGTGAATTTGATCTTGAAATAAAACACATAAAAGGAAAATAAAAGAAGGTAGTTGATGCACTTAGCAGGAAGGTACATGAAATGAATGTGGCATCTCTCAGTACTTGCCAACCAGATTTGAGGCAACCGATTATTAACCATATTGCCGTGACAAGTTGCAGAAGCAAAACCTTGAAAGGAAGTAGGAAGGATATCAATTTGAAGGAGACAAAATTCTTATTTATAAGAATAGAATTTATATTCCAAATGTGGAAGACTTGAGGAGGATTGTTATGGATCAAGTACAACAATATCCATATTCTGGTCACCCAAGATATCAAAAAACAATTACTACATCTAGAAAACAATATTTTTGGTCAGGAATGAAAAAGGACATGCTGAGTATATTTCTAAGTGCATGAAATGTCAGTGGGTGAAGGTTGAACATCAACACCCAACAGGTTTGTTGCAACCTTTTCCATTCCCTGAATGGAAATGGGAAGTCATTTCCATGGATTTTATTACAGGGTTTCCAATGACTATAAGACAACATGATTCGATCATGGTTGTGGTGGACAATTAACAAAGGAATCACATTTTATACCGGTCAAGTCCACATATAAAGCCAATGCCATTACAAATAAAGGGAATTTTCATATTGCATGGATTTCCTAGGGCAATAATTTCTGACAGGCATACCAAGTTTACTTCAAATTTTTGGAAGGGTATTCTTGCAAATTTGGGTACAAAGATCAAATTTAGCACCGCCTACCATCCTCAAACCAATGGACAAACATAGAGAGTAAATTAGGTTCTTGAAGACATGCTTCACATGTATGTAATAGACAAATCGTCCAAGTGGGAGGATTATTTCCACTTGGTAGAGTTTGCATATAATAACGAGCATCAAGTATCATTAGGAATAATTCCATATGAGGCTTTATATGGAAGAAGATGTAGGACACCAATGACTTGGGATAATCCAGTGAATAGAATTGTGCTTGGTCAAGAATTGCTTAAGGAAATGGAACAAGAGGTTTCAAATATCAGGAAGAACTTGAAAGCAGCCCAAGATAGATAGAAGAACTATGTAAATAAGAATAGAGTGCATAGGGAGTTTAGTGTTGGGGATCATGTTTATCTTAGAGTGAGGCCAAGGAAGAGCTCCTAGAAGCGTGTGAGATGTGCCAAGCTATCACCTAGATATTGTGGGACATTTGAAGTGCTTTAAAGAATAGGGAAATTGCATATAGAATTGCATTTCCTGATAGCACTAGAGCTCATAATTTTTTTCATGTCTATTTGCTTAAGAAATATGTACATGATCATAACCATGTGATTAATTGGGATGTGAACCAAGTGGAACCCGAGGGAGAGTTCCAAATCGAGCCATTGTGCATCCTAGACAAGAAGGTAACTGTGCTCTAGAACCAATTCGTTAGACAGGTAAAGGTGCAATGGAAGCACTACGGTCTCGATGAGGCTACATGGGAGCTGGAGGATGCCATGAGAGTGCCACATCCATTTTTTTCCAATTTTGAAGAGCACTGAGGACATTGCTAATGTAAGGGGGAGGGGAATGTAATATCCTGATTTTGACCCTATTTCATTAAAATTGTAAATGATGTAAATATCGTTATTAAATCATGGTGAGGAGCTCAAGGCCAAGGCCCTACCATTGATTTAGTGTTTTACATATTGACAGTTAAAATCGATTCCTATGGTTCTCATGCTAGCCAAGCATGATATAAATTGAGACATCATGTGAATATGTAATTTAATAAAATACCCACAACTAGCTATGCAATGCAACAAGAGATGGGGGCATGATTTTAACAAGAAATAGGGAGGGAAATTATTTAAACCCTTCAGCCAATAGTGTTGAGCCAAATGTCAATGAGAGAACCCATAAACTCTCAACTACCCATTTTGACTTACCCACCCAATCATTTAATTCTTCAAAGAGTTGGTTGAGGCAGTTAATGCATTGGGAATGGAGAGGTATGGAAAGCCATGAATTCTAGGAAAAGTTGTATTTTTCTTGTGGGGAAAGAAAACACCCAGAAATGTGTGCCCAATCCATTCCTCACCCATGATTTTCACTTCCTCATGTAGTTGGAGCTAGCTGGGGCGTTTTCTTCACAATTTTATGCATCTTCCTTCATTTTTCCATTGTTGTAAATCCATTTTTTGTGTTGCACAGTGGTTGGGAAGAATAGATTCATGATTTGGGGGTTTATAGAGGTCATTTCTACCTCGTAAGGCCCATAAACATTTTTTGAAATCGAATTTACTCTCGCATGCTTGATTCCCCATCTACCATTTCATTTTTGGTTTCCCACAACTTCTGAGACTAATGGAAACTCTATCTTGGGAATCCCACTACCAAAACATTTTTCTTCATCCCCAGCACTTGTGTTTTGCTGTTATGTGCATCCTTGTTTTGGTATGAACTATAAGTAAGAATTAGGAGTGGGAGAGGATCAGAATTGGCTTGATAAACCTAGTTAAGAGAGGAACCCCACAAAAGCTCAAAGAGGGTTGGTTACTATTCTATGCACACCTTGGAGAACACTAGAATGAAAGGTATGGCCTGAGGGACTGTGAAGGGAATACTTCCTCCTGTCAGGTGTGTAGGTATTGTGGGGACCAATCTAGAAATATCTTGTAGAGGTATCCATAGCTCTGTGGTTGAGCTCACTAGCTTAACAATTCTTCCTTTCCATTGCCTTAGCATCCCAATAAACCCAATTGTGGATTGGATTGGATGAACCTTGGTGTGTACTGGGCTATCTGTGAGTCTGTTGTTCTATTTTTCCTTGCAAAAATCATGCCCAACTCGGGGGTGGAAATTGTGTTGAGATATTGATGAGGACAACTAACCTAAGGTTGGGTGGAACGTTGTAGCAGCATAGCTAGCTGCTCAGGGAAGCTCATTTTCAAGATAAGTACTCTCTTATATTAAGTTTGGAATGCATTTGTTTTCATAATTATTATGAATGTATTGAATTCTTGCTAGAGATTCAAGTAGAGATTTATTTTCGTTGTATTTTCCTGCATTATAAATCTCCATATGTCTTTTACTTCCAATGCATTTTGCTTATGTTCATGGGGCTAGATGCCTGAATATAGCGTTGTTGTGTCCTCTCCATCGCAGTAGATTGACGAGAGGGGATGTGGCATTGGTTCTTGAGTGTAATGTTGGGTTTTTCTCCAAGTAAATGGTGCTTTGTCTATCACAATGCAGCACATAGTTCTCTTGTTTAATTCCTAACTGTCCTAGGAATTGTTGCATCCACAACATCTCTTTGCAAGCCGATGTTGTAGCTATGTATTTATCCTCAGTTATGGAGAGAGATACAACCTTTTGTATCCTACATTCCCAACACATTGTTGCACCTGCAAATGTATACAAATAACTAAAAGTGGAATTTCTAGTGTCCACATCTTCAGCCATATCTACATATGTAAATTCTTGAAGCACAATATTAGTATTACCAAAACATAAACAATAATGAATAGTACCCTTGATATACCTAAAGCTCCATTTTATTGCTTTCCAATTTTTTTTTCCTGCATTGGCAAGGAATCCACTCACTACTCCTAATGAATGTGCACTTTCCGAGCGTGCACTTACCATCGCATACATTAAGCTTCCAGCTATTGAAGCATATGGAATTTTACTCATTTCCTCATTCTCCTTGTCATTACAAGGGCTCAAATCAGCAATCAATTTGAAGTGGGATACAAGAGGTGTCACCCCACTGGTTTGAGATCCTTCATGTTGAACCTATTAAGAAAATTTTCTATATAATTTTCTTCTTACAACCACAACCGTTTTCTCTTTCTGTAATGTATGATCCTCATTCCCAATATTTGTTGTGCTTGGCGTAAACCCTTCATTACAAATTCACTGTCCAAGTCTTTCTTCAACCTGTTAATCATGTTGTTATCATGCCTAACAATTAACATGTCATCCACATATAGTAATAAAACAATAAATTTTTCTTGGTTATAATTTTTGATGTAAACAGAATGGTCAGCCTCTAGCCTTCTAAAACCATGCTCCAACATAAAATAATCAAACTTCTTATAGCATTGGTGAGGTGTTTTTTTCAGCCCATAGAGGCTCTTCTTCATGTTAGATTTTTATCATTCAAGCTAGAATTACGATCTTAGGATCTTTAATTGAGAGAATAACATGCACAGCAATAAACACAAGAGACAAGAGACACAAAGAATTTTCCTCGGTGAAACCATAAAAGAGAAAAAACCACAACTTCCTTAGAGAGAGAATCAACACCAAAGGTAAAACCCGAAAACGTAAAGATGTTCTCCCAACATCAGTAGTCTCTCTCTTATCCCAACAAAGTTTCTCTCACTGATGCGCCCCAATGCGTTAGTGTGTGTATGTGATAAATAGAGAGGCTCAATATCTATTTATATTATTTCGTTCACTTGAAGCCCACTCCAACATGTCGGCCTCACTTAACAATTACTTACTAAAGTAGACATCTCTAGGAGTGTCTAATAACCCTAGTGCCCCACAACTTGTGGGGAATTTTCCTCCTCCAACCAAGAAGGAGGGTTATCCTTAACACAATGGTGGGGGCTACTTCCTCGACTTACAATAACTCACTTAGGGTCAACTTCTCTAGGATATTCTAATAACTCTAGGGCCCCACAACTGTGGGGACTTTAACCCTTGAACAACATGAGGGTTACCTACAATGACTTGACATGACTTGTTTACATGATTGAATCTCCCGATAGGAACATCGGAGTATGACATGACTCAAATACATTACAGACACATCCCAGAATATACATCGGGGTGCAAAACATAAGATATATGGATTAATATATTCCAAAGTTATAAACACATCAACACTCCCTCTTAACTAGGAAGGTATTCTCTCGACACAATTTATCAGCACAAGTATTTGTTGTGCCCTGGCTCAATAGCCTTTAAAAAAAATTATTTCATCTAACAAAATTCTATTTTGTTTGATGAAATGTTCGAATTTCTCAATGCAAAATAAAGAAGAATTACAGCTACTGAAACAATGCCATTTTGTCAGCTACTGAATTGGGGAAATTCGTTGTTTTTAAAGCAACCTTTGCAACTATAGAATATTCAACAAAATCATCACTAATGAGTTTGGGTTTGCAATTAAGGATAAATATTAATGATTTCTATATCCTTCGACTTATCCTAATCTAGAAATTAATCCAAAACATTACGAATCGATTTTGTTGATTTTGTTATTATGATTATTGCTAGGGGTTCAAATATTATCAATGGTTGGTTCATGGTGATTTTGGTCAAGACCTAGAGTACGTAAGCCAAATGTGTTACAAACCATTTTTCGACATATCCTAAGTTCTCAAACCATGGTCGACATTACCACAAATATCTATGCCAATAATTATTATATGGTATGTTTTACAAAGTCGATTCTTGATTTAATGGTTTGTAATTATGATTATTTATTTGCCACCTTTAATAAGGTAGGTCAAATCCATGGTAGGAGTGCATGTATTATGGTTATCGTCGGGTTTATTTATGTCACAGCCTCTATCCCGATTCACCTATTGCGAAGCCAGCATGCTATCATGACGCTGGTACTTGACCTGTCTATCGCGTTTAAGTCCTGGTACGTATCCCTCGTCGTGGATGCCTGCCAATGGAACACCTGTTCTACGTACAGCGAAGGACCTCCTGTCATTCAATTCAGGGTAAATCATGATAATATCAGTTGTCTAGGGTCTTCGACCGTCATTTGTGTCATCAATCGATTACCACTCCGAGTGCCGATGTCTTCGTTCATGCCAAACCCGCAGGGGTATAGCCTGTGTTTATGCATGGGTCATCCTGTTCATCACCTGGTTTTGCTTAGCCTTTATTCCAAGTGCTCACGATCTCGTGTTCTGTCTCTTGACAAGCTCTGGTACCTATTTTGCATGCGGTTACGCACCTGGACTCAGCCAGTGATGGCACCTGTAGTAAGGGTTGAACCCTGCGAAATGACCTTGTTACATTCGGACTCTGAGCTCACAGTAAAGGTCGAGGATATAGGGTGGATGCCGTTCTTGAAGAAATTATCTGACTCGAACCCTAAAGTTACTAGGGTTTTTGCTCTCTCCCTAGTTGATTTTCAAGCAGAAGTTGGTGATCTTCGGTTTCGAGTTGATGAACAGTCAATAGCGGCTGCAACAGGTTTGTCCCTGACTGGTCAGAGATGGTTCAAATACCAGAAGATGAATATAACAGAATGGCGACAATTGCTTAAAAACCCTGCTCAGGAAGTCTCTTTTTGAACTGGAGTGGCCCGTAAGTATTTCAAGAAAGAATGGCATCCTGTCCTTGATTTGATTCCCCGTTACTTGACCTGTGAAGGCCGGTTATCGTCAGCGTATGTATATCACCTCCGTCTTATGTCTGTTTTTATAGGGTTTCCGTTAAATTTGCCTTATTATATTTTACATAGCCTGTTCAAAATGTCCAATGCGATTAAAAAAGGCCCTAAACGCGTCAGTCACAACCTCTTTCATCATGGGTTGGTTCGCATGTTGATTGATAGTGAGTTGTTGAAGTTGGGTCGGTCATGGGAGGAATTTGTAGAGACCAATGGTTTTTCCTCGTTTTGTCACTGCATGTTTGAAAACCCTGATGATTGCAGCAAACAGAAAGAGCCGAGTTCAGTCTCAGTCCCTTCTCTGCGCAAACCTTTGTCCAGTCCTAGCCGTATGAGCCCTGAACCCTGTAAAATTCCCGTGGCCAATCCAGTCGAAAGCGCTGACACTCCGTTAAGGTCTAAGCGTGTGAGGAGAGTTTCACCTTTGTCACCAATTACACCCCAAAACAGTATTGATAAAATTGGCAATCGTGGATGAAATCATCCCAAGGCTAAATTGGTTGGTAGATTCACCAGGAGCATGGCGAAAACTACTTCTGTCAAAACCCCTGTTATTGACAAAGTTCAGGTGGAAACTGCTGTTTTAGATGAGGAAGAGCTTGATATCTCTTTGCCTATTGATGATACTGTCGTTCATCCTGAAGTTATTTCGAATCTTGCCAATGAGACTCTTCCTATTATTAATAAGGATATTCCTGTGTTCAACAAAGAGGTGCGAGAGGATTCGTTTGTTAATGCCCCGACTAAAGAAAAGGCTGTGCACGCAAATTCACCTGGTGTTTATTGTGTTACAGATATGGCTCATCCTTTGTTTATTAATCATCTGTTGGATAAAATTCGTAGTATGGAGGATAGGGTAGGTGAGATGGCAGTGAATCAGGATTTAATAAAGGCTGAAAATGCTATGTTAAAGGAGAAAGTTAATACGAATGATCAACAGCTTCTCCGATTGAGAAATCATAAGAATAAGTTGATTAGGAGGGTTCTCAAATTGCAAAATGACAAGAATGAAGAAAAGGTTCGTGAGCTTAACGCTCAGATTGCACTCATGCAGTTCAGGGTTGCTCCCTCGCCAAGTCATTCAAGTGGGGTGAATATCCAGGTCTTTAATGCTCCGGTAAATTTGTAGTGTTTTGGCGGTGTGTTATTTTGATATCAGGTTTGAAGTTTTGATGATCGAGTTTTATTTACAGGTATTTGATGAGTGTGAAATTGTTTATTAATTATTTTATTTGTTTTTCTATTTTAATGACATTTTAATTATGTTTCTTTTGTCTTGCATCGTAGGTGGCATCATGAATATTTTCCTTCCCTGATTTTGATGATTTCGGTTGTATGGATGATCCCTCTATATCTGGAAGCAAATCGATTTTGTAGGGACTGTTTTCCAGGTGCCGTTACCTTATCTGTGTCCTCGATCCCCTGTTATGGACTGAGTATTCGCGCGTATGCTGAAAAATGACATGTTCCCACTTGTCATTTTTATGCGAAATCAGTTAAGGATTTCAATGTTGATTATCTCCAGCTTTTAGAAGGTTTTATTTTGGGGAAATTAAAATGTTTTTATAGGGCAGATAGCATAAGTGATAGGGGTCGATAGTTTGGGAAAGGGAGGACAAGACTGCTGTTCGATCTATCTGTGACTCGTGACAGTTAACTGTCAGTAGCTACAGTGTTTGGACTAGTGATGTTTAATACATATATACAGTTTTTTATACTTTACATATGATTTATAATATCTTTTGGTTTTGCCACTCATTTTTCTATATTATAAATGTTTATGATAATTTCCTTGAAGAATTGTGCAAATATTATTTACAAGTATCGACTGTTACTGTTTGTGATTTTGTTGATATGTCACGTTCTGTAATTAATGATTGATATCATTGTTATATAATGTGTAACGACTTCTGTATGGTTTTGTTAATATTTAAATTTCTTTAAATATTGTCAAATGTTTGCATACAGTGTCCTTGTCAGCATAAATAGATTACAGGTTAAATTTTTCATTGCTCCTGATCAGGATAGAGGGTAGATTAGGATAATATGTGTTTAAGTTTTTTTTTATTATATTATTCAAAAAAATCTATTTGAGTCAGATCCTTTTATAGGAATTACCAACATTCATATTATTTCTGTTGTAATTATTGTACACTGTGTATATTATACATCGCTGTAGGGTATCAACGCTGTTAATTTTTATCTTTTTATTCTTGTGCTTATAATTAACTGTTTTTAGTAGGTTAAATATAACAGTTTGTCATCCTGTAATATATAACCTGAATTAACCTTGGTAATCCTAAGTGTAGGACCAAATAACAATCAGTAGCATTAATTTTAGCTTTTAGATTTTTAAATTTCCAGGCTAACAGAGCCTTTAAACCTGTCGGGAACAACCATCCCAAACAGCTTGGAGCCTGTCCTAAGGATCCCAGTCTGGGTTGTTTCCCCCGTTGCGGGCTTAGTCAAATACGCCCGTCAACAATATTCTTCTATGTATCATCTGGACCATCATTGATTTCTTGTCATTTTCATCTTCAAGTCATCTTCATCTAGATCTGGATCATCACTCGATCTGGATCATCATCACTCGATCTAGATCATCATCACTGGATCTAGATCATCACTGGATCTGGATCATCATCACTGGATCTGGATCATCATCATTGGATCTGGATCATCACTCGATCTGGATCATCACTGTTGGATTAGCATCACAGGTGCTATCTCATGATTCTTCTCATCACATGAAGTTCTACAGAGCCATCCCTTTTTCATGCTGGTTGTAGGCCTAGCCTCCATTGTCATAACCCCCAAAATTTCATAAAAATTTAAAATAAGATAAAATGTCTGAATACGCAGTTTACTAATTGCTAGCGGTTAGCGGAAAACGAAACAGTTTAACAATTAGTATTAATTAGTTTCATAATTCAATAACTAATACAAATTTGATTTTCATAAGGTCTATAAGAATGACCTGCATCCATTTTTCTTTTAGCTTTACTAATAATTTTACTTTCTGGCAAGTAGGTGAAATCTATCTTTGAAAACTTGGGCTTAATTAGCATTATGCTAACGCAGATGGACTACTGGTTCTTACCGGTTCAACAAGTAACGATTGAACAAGTAGGAGTTTAATTCATAAGGTAGTAAGAAGTATTTTTGTTGCAAGTTAAAATGCTAGTAAATAAACTGATTATTTAAAAGCAAGCTCTGATGAGGTAAAGTAATTGTCTTCTATAGTTTTTGTTTCTAAGACAGTATTCCATGCTTAGTTATAAATATTGTTAACTTTATCATACTTAGATAAACAAAAAGATACTTATTGTGAGCTTAGAGCTCAAGTTCTCCGTCATACAATTAATGCTATTTTAACTTGCTTATATCGCTAATGTTATGTTTAAATGTATTGTCTTTTATTCATGAAAGTAGTTCTATCAATTTCGAAGGTAAAGATTTCCAATACAGTCCATGTTTCTATTTTGTATTTTTCTTACTAGCCATGCAATTTATTAACCTGTTGTTTGTATGTAATTATACTAATCATCAAGTTATGAACCTTAGTACTTAAATTATTCCTTTGCTGCATGTATTATTGTAACTATATACAATACCACCTTATTTTATAATGTGCCAATTTGTTACTTGTATCCTGTAGAAATCTTCTACCTGGAAAATTTCCATGACATTATAAGTTTGGTTCTTGTAACTAGAACATAATCTTCAGATGGAATATTATCTACCACCACTTACATAAAGTTGAAATCATAGGTAACTACATTATCAGTATTTTTTTTTCCTTATAATTTATAAACTTTGTGCATGGTTTACACAATAGTAAAATTACTATTATAATGTGGTCTCACTTGTAATAAGTTGTAGTTTACAATAACTACTATGGTAGATTTTACTACCTAGAACTTCTAATCTAAGGTATATATCAAGTGAAACACTATAACAAAGGTTCCTATACTATACTAGAACCAAGTAAACACAAACAATCAAAAACTGTCATTGTAAATAATTATAGGATTCATTATTATTGTCATGGGCAAGCTGAGCATACAAAACACTGTTCGTAAAAGTTTACACTATGGTCGAACCTCGTGATTGTTTATTTGACATGGTTTAAACACCTTTAATCTATAGTCAAACAACATATATTAGTTATTAACAATTATAACTAATCTTATACCATCGATTGCAAATGATATGGTTTGTGCTTTAAATAATATGTAATTATTTTAAAGTCATTTTTCAAGGTAAACATACATATTGTTATTTGGAAAAGTTTATTCAATGGTCGACCTTGGAATTATTTCAATGGCAAGGTTTTTACGTTCTTAATCTATGGTCAACGACATAGAATTATTGTTAACAATTATCACAGACCCTGATACTATCAATTACAATATATAGTTTTATGTGTTCATTAGTGAATATATATATATATATATATATATATACATTCCATAGTCGATTTCATAGTTTTTTTATTGATCATGACAATAATTTGATAATTGGATACGTAGATTGACTATAGACAAGACCCTTGCATGGTTGAAAGATTTGGAGGGCACGTGGTTTGCTCTTATCCATGCATTGGTGACTTAAAAGACTGGAAAACCCTATTCACCTGTCATTTGACTTCGAGGGTTTCGCTGGCCTACGGCTACTCTGTATATTTTTCTTCGTGGCCATGAGAGGCTATTCCTCTACTTGCTTGCTCCATAGCTTATGTTTGTTACTATTGTAGTCTCAATACTTAGTCTTAGGTTATGAATCTTTGTGGTTGTGAGACTTACTGCGCAAGTGGTTATTTCTTAAGAGTTTGGCTCGTGGCCTATCCATGGTTTTAGTTCTGTCTTTCTTGTAGCTCGTCACGGCATGTGAAGTTAAGCTTGTTAACATTGTCTCCACTCCAGGGTCGGCGTAGGGACTTGAAAACTCCTCTGTGTAATTTGGTAAAGCTGACGACAGCTTCTTGGCTGCTCAAAATATCTTCTTCTTGTAGGTAAAGACAACTCAGTTTTTAATGTGAAAACTATTTATTATGTTATTAATACAATTATTAAGCTTAGAAGTTGAGCATTAATCTAACACTCGATAATGTGCTCTTTATAGGAACCCATGACAGCTCCAATCTTTAGTGGAAAGAAAATAATGACCGGCTTCAGTGGACTTGTGGCCCCAACTGGTAAGCCCTGATTTCAAATCTGGGTTTTTCCCTACTTGCAATGAGGGTTAATGAAGGAAAAACACAGTGCTTGGAAGCCTGTTTCGATTTCTTCGTTAGTTAAGAAGATTTATCATGTTGCTTTCCAGTTTTACTTACAAACCCTTGTTATGCTGGGTAATACCGGACCTTGAGCCGTGATGTGTATTTTTGTTAAGTTTTAGCCTTACAGCCCAACAATGTAATACATTTTTTTTTTAATTAAAAGAAATACTTTGTCAATCTTGGAGCTCTGTCTCATTATTTTTTTGCAATGGTTTTGTTAACCTATAAATAATGTGTCATTTTACTATTTTAAAAGGTTTATAAGAGTTATTTGTTTGCACAAAGAACGTGGTCAATCTATTGCATGAATTATAACCTTCTTGATAATTTTGTTACACAGTTAATAATGTAATTGGTTATACTTATTGGTTGATTTAAAATTGAGTACATTAGTTGAAGGGGTTCGACCCTCTGGTTTTTCTTTCATAGGTTATAAACTTGTTTATTTAAAAAAAAAAAATAGCTTCTATATATATAATTCTAAGTTTTATTTCGTTTAATGTTTTTATTTACATTTATTTTATTTACTATTATGTAAATTATAATTATTCAGAACTCTGTAGAGAATAGAAGGTTAACTCCAGAACTCCGTTTATTTTTCATAAATAAAGGGTTTATAAACGTAAGCCTAATCTTGTTTTTATTAAGTAATAGTTTTAAGATTTATTTAATAGTTTAAAATAAGTACTATTTGGTTAATAACTTGTTTAAATACTTAGCTATTATATCCTATAAACTTTTATTTGTAACAGTATACTATTACTGTAACTTTAGTGTAGTTTACTATTTCTTTTCCTGCATTTTTATTTAGTTACACTAAAATAAAATAGTAAATACAAACAAACCCTAACATTGCTTTTTTCATTGTAGTCTAAACATTGAAATAAAATTTTACTCTGCTATCAAAAGATACAAAATCCTATCTACTATCTTCATTCTCTTAAGAATTCTTTCATTTACCTAAAGCGTTCTAACTGTGCTAGAGTATGACCTGGTTTCCAGGTGTGGAAAAACACAGTTTAGAAATTTATTTTCTTTCTATTTCACTATTATCTAAACTAATTTTATTTCTATAACAATATAATAAGAATACTAAATCTAACATTTCACAAACTCTAAACTTTTAACATTCATATAACAAATAAACTAGGATTTATTTAACTAAAACAGTAAAATAAAATAACATAGAACCTCTTGAGGACAAGATGACAACAGTTTTAGGAAGCCATTCCTCCCTACCAATATCCTAGAGAGCACTCAAACAATGCTTCCTCAGGACCCCCGAGCCTGTTCCTAGTCTTCTTGGCTGAGAACTGGGTGGAGAATGCAACTATAGAACCCTTTTTCAACTGACTAGTTCAATACCTCAATAAAACACTCTGCTCTCAGCAGTATGATCTCCAGCTTAAAATATGAAACTAGATCAATCAACAGTTATCCCCTCAAACACTTTCAATATTTTCCCTCCATTGAATTTCTCTGAAGTACATTCATTCACCCTGAATGATCACTTCTCCAGAATGAGCAACCTCAGCTCTCTTCAATGGGAATTTTTATAAAGATGCCTAGGTTTTCTGGGTCAGTTTTAATTAATTGAGCCACCTACTCTGATTCCACTTTCTTGGGGAATCATGACCACAAATGTAGAGAGGTTGCCACCTGCAATAGTTGGAAGTGGTTTGAGGATACTGCCACATGTTAGTTTTCTCTCCACCCAGTTTCCTTCACCAATTTGACCAGTAAACACTCTTTTAATAGCTCTCCTAAGCTATTGTCTCCTCATTTATTTAATTATAAACAAAATATCCTGAATTTACAATAAATATTCTTGACCCCACTGGTCATTAATTACAACTTAGCATAAAATTTAACATAATGTTGCTCAAATAATATAAAATTGTTTTTTTTGCAAAATTGGGGCATGTGACATACACACCACCTTAAATTATAACATCGTCCTCAATGTTATTTATTTCTCGTCCTCAGAATTCCCCTAGAACAGAATTGGATATGCATCCCCCATATGACTTTCCAATTCCTAGGTGGCTTCCTCTGGACTAAGGTGCTGCCATTGCACCTTCACCTGACCAATGGTGCAGTTTCGAAGTGTGATCTCCCTCTGCTCGAGGATACAGTCCGGTTCCACCAAAAAAATCCTTCAGGTTCCACCTGTACATCATTCCAGTTATCAACATGAGTAGCATCATGAACATATTTCTTTAATACAGAAATGTGAAAAACATTGTTAACTCTTAAATTCGGTGGTAAGGCTAACTGATCGGCTACCTGTCCAATCCTGGACAATATTTTAAAAGGACCATAGTAACGAGGTGCTTGTTTTGCACAAATACCCAAACTCAGAGAGCTCTTTTTGGGTCTCACCTTGATGAACACATGTTCACCTACCTGAAACTCTTTTGGATTTCTTTTAAGGTCTGCTTGAATTTTCTGTCAATCTTGTGCAATTTTCAGATTACCTTGTACCTGCTTTACAATTTCTTCCATTTCTTTCAATAGTTCAGGACCTAATACTAGCCTGTCCACCCGATTACTCCAAGAGATAGGAGTGTTACATTTCCTTCCATACAAAATTTTGAAAGGACTAAATCTGGCTGAAGCCTGATAATTATTATTGTAAGCAAATTCTACTAGATGTAAATAATCTTCCCATTTACCAAGCTGATCCTTTACATACATTCTTAGTAAATATTCCATTACTTGATTTACTCTTTCAGTCTGTCCATCAGTTTGAGGATGGAACAAAGTACTAAAATTTAGTGTAGTATTTAATCCTTTAAACAGAGATTTCCAAAAGTTACCAGTAAATTTAGGGTCTCGATCTGAGATTATAACTTTTGGTATCCCATGTAGTCAAAAAATTTGCTTTAAAAAGATATCAACTATGTTTGAAGCTTTATATGTAGTTTTTACAGGTATAAAATGGGCTTCTTTACTTAATTTATCGACCACTACCATTATAGAATCATTTAAGTTCTGATTTTTAGGCAGTCCAGTAACAAAATCAAGACTAATTCTCTCCCATTTCTAGCTAGGAATGGGCAATGGCTGAAGTAATCCAGCTGGATGTTGATGTTCAATTTTTATTTGCTGACATTCAAACCATCTAGCGATATACTTTTCCAGTTCAGTCTTCATGTTTGGCCAAAAATATTCTTTTCTTAACATAGTTATAGTCTTTTGATAACCCGGGAGTATGGAGTTTTATAGATTTCGTCTAAAATTAATAACTTAACTTTAGGTACATTGGGTACATACATTCTATCTTTATATAGTGAAAATCCTTTTTCATTCAAGCTGTACCCTTTACTTAAACTTCTTGTTGGATTTTCTTTTACTTTTGCTTGTAATGTTTTGTAAATTTCATCTTGTTCTAACCCTACTTTAAGTTGTTCTTCCAGATCTGTTGTATAAGTGTTAATAACTACTATAAAGTTCAGCCTTGCATTTCTACTTAATGCATCAACAACTTTATTTTTTTTCCCTTTAATATGCTGAATTTCAAAATCATACTTACTTAGAAAAGATAGCCACCTAGCTTGTCTAGCATTCAGGTTAGGTTGATCTAACATATATTTTATTCATTTATTATCTATCATTAGAATAAATTTTCTTCCAATTAAATGATGACACCAAATCTTTAGAGCATGTATGACAGCAGCTAATTCCCGGTCATAAGTTGCATAATTCTTTTCATGAATTTTTAATTTCCTAGACTCATAAGCGATAACATGCCCTTCTTGATTCAATACTCCGTCTAAACCATCATTGCAGGTGTCAGTACACGCTATAAATTATTTATTTGGATAAGCTATTTTTAAAATAGGTGCGCTAGTTAATAAAGTTTTTCACTTTTTAAAACTTTCCTCGCACTTATGATTCCAATCAAATTTCTTTCCCTTCTTCTACAAAGAGGTTATCAGATTTGCAATTCTCAAAAACCCTTCAATGAACCTCCGGTAATAACAGGTAATTCCCATGAAGGATCGAACATCAGTTACGTCTTTAGGAACTAGCCAATATTCAATCGCCTTTATCTTTTTGGGATCCACCGAAATTCCTTCTTTAGTCACCACATGACCTAAGTACTGGATTTTATCCTTAAAGAAATCACATTTACTAAACTTTGCAAAGATTTGATGATTTCGTAACTCTTGCAAAACAATTTTTAAATGTTCTTTATGCTCTTCTTCAGATTTTGAATATATTAATATGTCATCGATAAACATGACCACAAACTTATCCATATATTTATGCATTACATTATTCATTAAACACATAAAAACAACTGGGGTATTATTAAGCCCAAATGGCATGACGACAAACTCGTAATTGCCATATCGAGTCCTAAAATATGTCTTAAAGATGTCTTCATCTTTAATCCTAACTTGGTGATATCCATACCGTAAATCAATTTTCGAAAACATCATGGCTCCATGTAGTTGATCAAATAGATCATCTATGCAAGGCAACGGGAATCTATTTTTAATAGTCATCTTATTTCACTGATGATAATCTATACAAAGTCGTAGAGTTTCGTCATTTTTCTTAACGAAGATGATAGGTGCCCCCCAGGGAGACACACTGGGTCGAATATATTTCTTGCCAATAAGTTCTTTTAATTGTGACTTAAGTTCATTAAGTTCAAGTATGTTCATCCGATAAGGGGCCTTTGAGCTGGGTACTGCATCCGGTATTAGCTCAATGGTAAAATCTAGTTCCCTTTTTGGAGGCAGTCCCAAAATTTCTTTCGAAAATACATTTGCATATTCTTTTAAAACGGGTATATCCTCCAATTCTAGTTTATCTATATTATTTAGATTTTTCTCATTAGTTACCATTACTGCATAGGCCTTACAACCTTTCCTAATAGCTCTCTTCAGCTGCAGAGCAGAAATATGCGTTAGGGTTGTTTTTCTAGGGATTCCCTTTATGCTTATTAGTTTTCCATCTTTATTTATACAAGTACAGGTTTTGTAATAGAAATTCAAAATCACCCTATGCTTCTCTAACCAATCCATACTGATGAGTATGTCGTAAGAACCCAGAGGTATTACATTAAACTTTACAAAAGTTTCAAATTGCTCCATAACTACTGCACAATTCTTTACAAAACTAGTTACCTTCCTCTTTGCACCAGTAACTAATTGAACCAACCAAGAACTTACAAACTTTTCAATAGGAAGTTTACATTTTTCTACCAAATTAGGTGAAATATAACTTAAACTAGTTCTTGGATCAATTAAAATAACTATGGGTGTTTGATTTATCTTACCTTCTACTTCCACCATGGAAGTTTGATAGTCTGCTTGTCGATTCTCCAGGGATGCATTGATCTTGGGCATACTCCTCGCTAAATCTCCAACAGTCATCTCCTCCTGTATTGTATGGATATTACTGACAGTCTTTTTTTGATTAGGACAGACTGAGGCATAATGTGGGCCATTACACTCCTAGCACTTTATGGGTTCTTTTCGTTCAATTTTTTTTGTGTAATTACCATGATTATTAGCAGACTCTTTACTTTTTTTATTGTTCTAATTATTTAGTGAATTATTCTTGTTTCATTGGAAATTCTTATTAGGAAAATTCCTGGCCTTATTATTTTTTAGAATTCCGATTGGGCACAAACTCTTTCTTCTTTTGATCATAATTATTATTCTTTTTGGCCTTCCAGTTGGCCATACTCTACTTTTTTCGATTCCGTTCATAGCAAAAATTGGATTTTCTCATAACTTCTTCCATAGTTTTTGGATTGTCATACTCAATCCTATCCTTTATGTGATAAGGTAAACAGTTGAGGAAATGCTATACCTTTGGTTTTTCATCTACAAGGTATGGGACATACCTAAGCAGACTTAAAAACTTATTGGTCAAATCTTTCATAGTCATTGTACCCAGTTTTAACTCATAGAATTCTTTAGCCCTTTCTTCATAGTACTGTTCAGATAAAAAAAAAAAATTAAGTACTTCTTGAAGGTACTCCAATTTATGTTCTTCTCTCTTATACCTTTTGAACTCTCTTTAAATCTGGCCAGCATATATCAGATTTCCTTGACAGATTATAGATAGCCATTCTATCCTTTAATTGGTTAGAATAGTTATAAATCTGGAAGTACTTCTTCATCCCAGATAACCAGGATTCCGCTTCCTCCACCTTCTCAGTTTCTCCATTAAATGTTGGCTGCTTAATCTTTTTAAACTCTCCAGAAATTTCTTCATAAGGTTTATATTTTTTCTTTCTAGTATAGTGGTTATCCTCACTACTATCACTAGTAGAATGAAAATTACGTTGATCACCAAATACTTCGGAAGATGAGCTGCTTTCAATTTTAGGCTGTCTAGTCTTTTTATACTTATGTTGGTAACTTATATATTCTAAATCAGCTCTTCTACCCCTTCCCTCAGTATGAAATATTTCTTTTAGGATCTAATTCAGCTCCTCCTGAGCTCTCAGAATTCTCTCATTTTCTTTTTTAATAGATTCCATTTAAGATTTTAATTCTTTTACTGTTTGTAAAAGTTCTGAGGAATTAGTGGTTATGTCTTCTTATATAGGTTCTCTTTGTAATTTTTCTTGTTCAGTAAATGGAGATTCCTCATTCGCATATTCCTCTAGTCTTTCCATACCTGTTGTTAAACTTAGAAACAAATTTCTCTGTTGAATAACATTAAAAGAAAACAACATCAACAAAATGATTTAAATTTATTGTTTCATATAAGCAAGTTTAGCTTCATCAAGGCCTAGTGTTTGAACCTTGTGCTCTGATACCACATGTCATAACCCCCAACATTTCATAAAAAGTTAAAATTTGTAAGATAACATAAAATGTCTGAATACGCAGTTTACTAACTACTAGCGTTTAGTGGAAAACAAAACAATTTAATAATTAGTATTAATTAGTTTCACAATATAATAACTAATACAACTTTGATTTTCATAAGGTATATAAGAATGACCTGCGTCCAGATTTATTTTAGCTTTACTAATAATTTTACTTTTTGTCAAGTAGGTGAAATCTATCTTTGAAAACTTGGGCTTACTTAGCATTATGCTAACGCAGATGAACTACTGGTTCTTACAGGTTCAACAGGTAATGATCGAACAAGTGGGAGTTTAATTCATAAGGTAGCAAGAAGTATTTTCGTTGCAAGTTAAAATGCTAATAAATAAACTGATTATTTAAAAGCAAGCTCTGATGAGGTAAAGTAATTGTCTTCTATAGTTTTTGTTTCTAAGATAGTATTCCATGCTTCGTCATAAAGATTGTTAACTTTATCATACTTAGCTAAAAAAAGATACTTACAGTGAGCTTAGAGCTCAAGTTCTTCGTCATACAATTATTGCTATTTTAACTTGCTTATATCGCTAATGTTATGTTTAAATGTACCATCTTTTATTCATGAAAGTACTTCTATCAATTTAGAAGGTAAATATTTCCAATAGAGTACATGTTTCTATTTTGTCTTTTTCTTACTAGACATGGAATTTATTAGCCTGTTGTTTGTATGTAATTATACTAATCATCAAGTTATAAACCTCAGTACTTAAATTATTTCTTTGCTGCATGTATTATTGTAACTATATACAATACCACCTTATTTTATGATGTGCCAATTTGTTACTTGCATCCTCTAGAAATCTTCTACCCGGAAAATTTCCAGGACATTATAAGTTTGGTTCTTGTAACTAGAGACATCATCTTAAGATGGAATACTATCTACCACCACTTACATAAAGTCAAAATCATAGCTAACTACATTACCAGTATTTTTTTTCCTATAATTTATAAACTTTATGCATGGTTTACACAATAGTAAAATTACTATTATAATGTTGCCTCACTTGTAATAAGTTGTAGTTTACAATAACTGCTATGGAATATTTTACTACCTAGAACTTCTAATCTAAGGTCTATATCAATTGAAACACTATAACAAAGGTTCCTATATTATGCTAGAACCAAGTAAACACAAACAATAAAAAATTGTCATTGTAAATAATGATAGGATTCATTATTATTGTCATGGGCAAGTTGAGCATACAAAACACTATTTGTAAAAGTTTACACTATGGTCGAGCCTCATGATTGTTTATTTGACGTGGTTTAAACACCTTTACTCTATACTCAAACAACATATATTAGTTATTAACAATTATAACTAATCTTATACCATCGATTGCAAATGATATGGTTTGTGCTTTAAATAATATGCAATTATTTTAAAGTCATTTTGCAAAGTAAACATACATATTGTTATTTGGAAAAGTTTATTCAATGGTCGACCTTGGAATTGTTTCAATGGCAAGGTTAATATTTACTTACTCTATGGTCAACAACATAGAATTATTGTTAACAATTATCACAGACCTCGATACTATCGATTACAATATATAGTTTTATGTGTTCATTAGTGAATATATATATATGCATTCCATAGTCGATTGCATAGTTTGTTTATTGATCATGACAATAATTGGATAATTGGATACGCATATTGAATATAGACAAGACCCTTGCATGGTTGAAATATTTGGAGGGCACGTGTTCTGCTCTCGTTCATGCATTGGTGACTTAAAAGACTGGAAAACCCTATTCACCTGTCATTTGACTCCGAGGGTTTCACTAGCCTGTGGGCTGCTCTGTATATTTTTCTTGACGGTCATGAGTGGCTATTCCTATGCTTGCTTACTCTATAGCTTGTGTTTGTTACTATTGTAGTCTCAATAATTAGTCTCAGGTCACGAATCTTTGTGGTTGTGAGCCTTACTCCGCGAGTGGTTATTTGTTAAGAGTTTGGCTCATGGCCTGTCCATGGTTTCAATCCTATCTTTCTTATAGCTCGTCATGAATTATGAATTTAAGCTTGTTAACACTGTCTCCACTCTAGGGTTGGCGTAGGGGTTTGAAAACTCCTCTGTGTAATTTGGTAAAGCTGACGACAGCTTCTTGGCTCCTTGAAATCTCTTCTTCTTGCAGGTAAAGACAACTCAGTTTTTAATATGAAAACTCTTTGTTAAGTTATTAATATAACTAGGGTTTAAGCTTAGAAGCTGAGCATTAATCTAACACTCGATAATGTGCTCTTTACATGAACCCATGACAACTCCAATATTCAGTGGAAACAAAATAATGTCCGGCTTCAGTGGACTCGTGGCCCCAACTGATAAGCCCTGATTTCAAATATGGGTTTTTCCCTACTTGCAATGACGGTTAATGAAGGAAAAGCAAAGTGCTTGGAAGCCTCTTTCAGTTTCTTCATTAGTTAAGAAGTTTTATCATGTTGCTTTCCAGTTTTACGTACAAACCCTTACTGTTATGCTGGGTAATACCAGCCCTTGAGCCGTGATGTGTATTTTTGTTAAGTTTTATCCTTATGGCCCGACAATGTAATATAGTTTTTTTTAATTAAAAGAAAGATTTCATCAATCTTGGAGCTCTGTCTCATTATTTTTTTGCAATGGTTTTGTTAACCTATAAATAATGTTTTATTTTACTATTTTAAAAGGTTTATAAGAGTTATTTGTTTGCACAAAGACTGTGGTCAATCTATTGCATGAGTTATAACCTTCTTGATAATTTTGTTACACAGTTAATAATGTAACAGTTATACTTACTGGTTAATTTATAATTGAGTAAATTATTTGAAGGGGTTCGACCCTCTGGTTTTTCTTCCACAGGTTATAAACCTGTTTATTTTAAAAAAATAATTAGCTTCTATATATATAATTCTGATTTTTATTTCGTTTAATGTTTTTATTTACATTTATTTTATTTACTATTTTGTAAATTATAATTATGCAGAACTCTGTAGAGAATAGAAGGTTAACTCCATAACTCCATTTATTTTTCATAAATAAAGGGTTTATAAATGTAACCCTAATCTGGTTTTTATTAAGTAATAGTTTTAAGATTTAGTTAATAGTTTAAAAGAAGTATTGTTTGGTTAATAACTTGTTTAAATACTTAGCTATTATATCCTATAAACTTTTATTTGTAACAGTATACTATTTCTTTTCCAACTTTTTTATTTAATTACACTAAAATAAAACAGTAAATACAAACAAACCCTAACACTGCTTTTTTCATTGTATTATAAACATTGAAATAAAAATTTACTCTGCTATCAATAGATACAAAATCCTATCTACTATATGCATTCTCTTAAGAATTCTTTCATTTACCTAAAGCATTCTAACTGTGCTAGAGTACGACCTGGTTTCTAGGCGTGGAAAAACACAATTTAGAAATTTATTTTCTTTCTATTTCACTATTCTCTAAACCAATTTCATTTATATAACAATATATTAAGAATACTAAATCTAACATTTCACAAACTCTGAACTTTTAACATTCATATAACAGATAAACTAGGATTTATTTAACTAAAACAGTAAAATAAAATAACATAGAACCTCTTGAGTACAAGACGACAATAGCTTTAGGAGGATTTTCCTCCCTACCAATCTCCTGGAGAGCGCTCAAACAACACTTCCTCAGGACCCCTGATCCTTTTCCTGGTCTTTTTGGTTGAGAACTAGGTCGAGAATGCAACTGTAGAACCCTTTGTCAACTGACTAGTTCAATACCTCAATAAAACACTCTGCTCTCAGCAGTATGATATTTACCTTAAAAGATGCAACTAGATCAATCAGCAGTTATCCCCTCAAACACTTTCCAGATTTCCCCTCCATTGAATTTCTCTAAAGTACATTCATTCACCCTGAATGGTCACTTCTCCAAAATGAGTAGCCTCAGCTCTCTTCAATGGGAATTTTTATAAAGATGCCTAGGTCTTCTGGGTCAGTTTTCATTAATTGAGCTACCTGCTCTGATTCCACTTTCTTGGGGAATCATGACCACAAATGTAGGGAGGTTTCCACCTGCAATAGTTGGAAGTGGTTTGAGGATGCTGCCACATATTAGTTTTCTCTCCACCTAGTCTCATTCACCAATTTGACCAGTAAACACTCTTTTAACATCTCTCCTAAGCTGTTGTCTCCTCATTTATTTATTTATAAACAAAATATCTTGAAATTACAATAAATATTCTTGACCCCACTGATCATTAATTACAACTTAGCATAAAATTTAACATAATGTTCCTCAAATAATATAGAATTGTTTTTTTTGCAAAATTGGGGCATGTGACATCCATGTAGGTATTCTTCAGTGCTTATATCTGAACCTAAGTCAGAATGGCCTACCCAGCACTTAAATTTGACCATGAGAGGAACACATCCAACACCATGTCAGAAAGGCATGCCCAGCACTCTCATCTTACCATGCGGGAACACATCCCACAACCCTGTCAGAAAGGCCCAGCACTTACATTCACCAGCATGATAGGACACACCTACTATCATCTGTGAAAAGGCACACCACTCACATCCAAAAGCATAATAGGAAACACCTACTATCATATGTGGAAAGGCTCAGCACTTACATCCGCCAGCATTGTAGGACACACCGAATACCATCTGTGGAAAGACACATCACTTAGAATCACCAGCATGGTAGGACACACCTACTACCATTTGTGAAAAGGATATACACTTACATATGACCGTGGAAGGAAATTAATCCTCTCACCATGTCAAAATGTCTCTTAATCCCAGACCGAGGGTTCCTGGTAACTGACCAGGTGCCTCCATTCTCCCAGAGAATGGCAACAACCCTTATATCTGATCAAATGGGAACACATCCCTCAATCAAATCAGAATGGCCATGGACTCATATATGATCATGTGAGAAAAAATCTCACAATCATATCAGAATGGCCCTCAGTCCCATATTGATCTTTCCTAGTAACTGACCAGGTGCCTCCATTCAAAGAATGCAATAGCCCTTATATCTGATCAAGTGGGAACACATCCCTAAATCACATCAAAATGGCCATGCACTCATATCTGATCATGTGAGAACACATCTCATAGTCATATTAGAATGGCCCTCGGTCCTAGACTGAGTCTTCTTGGTAACTGACCAAGTACCTCCATTCAAAGAATGGCAATAGCCCTTATATCTGATCATGTAGGAACCAATGCTATAGTCATATTAGAATGGATCAACACTCATATATGACATGGAAGGAACCAATCCTCTCAACATGACAGAATGTCTCATCCCTTACATCTTACCATGGAAGGAACCAATCCTCTCACCATATCAGAATGGCTCATGGACTCATCACTTCCCTTTGGAGGGAACCTCGATCTGGAGAACACCAAAATTCTCCCTAAATTATTCAAACTTCACTCTAGCTAATGGATTTTTCAACACATCAGCTATCTGTTCATTCCTTTGAAATATAATGGAGCTTCACTACTCCTCTCTACACCATATCCCTGATATAGTGATACTTGATCTCGATATGCTTCAACTTGTCATGGAACACCGGGTTCTTTGACAACTTCACACAAATTTGGTTGTCACAATGTATACAAGTAGCATCCAACTGGAGATCAAATAAATAAGACAGTAGCTTCCTCGTCCATACTACATCACAACTAGCTAAACAAGATGCGACATACTCTAATTCAGCTGTACTCAGTGCCACATAGGATTGCTTCCTGCTAAACCAAGAGATCACACCTAATCCCATACAAAAGCAACACCCTAAAGTGTTCTTCCTATCGATGGCACTGTCTTCCCAATCTGAATCAACATAACCCTCCAGTTTAATCTTCTAATTCCGCTCATACTTGAGCCCATAATCAACTGTACCCCTTAGGCACCTCAGAATATGCTTTGCAGCAATCCAGTGAACATGTCTTGGATCTGTCAAGAACTGGCTCAAGGTGTTCATAGCAAAGAAAATATCTGGTCTCATGTTCGTCAGGTACATCAAGGACCCAATCATCTGACAATACATCATAGCATCAACCACTTCTGATGAAGCATCACTCAATAGCTTCAGGTTTGATTCCATAGGTGTGGTTATGGCCTTGCAGTCCATCATCCCGAACCTCTTTAGGATCTCTACTGCATACTTCCCTTATCCAAGGAATATTCCATCAGCATTCTGCCATAGCTCCATGCCTAGAAAAATAGTGCATCGACACATAACAGGAGCATCACTGGTCTTCCGCCTTCAACCTTGAAGTAAAGGTTGGAATCCACTTTAATCTCAGTAAATCCTAGAGTCATTAGTAATCTATCCATTCGGTCGTATCATGTCGAACCTTAGGATCTTCTGCAGTCACTCCCTCTAAAGCGGAGCATCATACTCCCTATGTCTTTTGTACTCTTTGCACTGAAACATTCTGTACTGGAGTGACAAGTAGCTTCCTCTGCTACTAATATTATATGTATCCATCTAGGTTCACTGGATACAAAGATCCTCTATCTTTGAAAGCATTCTTCTCGCACCCATTTGTGAGCTTGTCATCCTTTATCAACCTTGTAGCAAAGGTTCATATCTTCATCAAGCTCCTCATGTATGTGTTATCCCATGGGTGTCTTTTGAGCTCGTACAAGGCCTTCATTCATTTGCACACATGATTGTTCCTGTTATGTGACTTCATTTCCAGTGGTTGCAAATGTCTCTTCGTAGTTTATTTATTCTTTTCGTGAGAAGCCTCGTGCTACGAATCTTGCCTTGTGTCCCACGATGTTTCCATCTACTGCATGATGGAACTACGAACTTCCCTTCACGTATCGATACTGCATCCTAGATATCATTCTTATTAAACTGGTCTTCCCTTTCTTCTTGGTTACTTCTTCATGGCTGGAAGGTTCTGTATCAATGATGCCGTTGCATTCGACATATTATTCTTCATCTTGAACTGTCGTCACTTGTTCTTTGGAACAAGTCTCATTCTTGTTTGCTTGTAGGCGATTATGTATGCGATCTTTCCTACATGTCAAATGCATTAGTTGTATGGTTAGAAACATTTCATAAGGCATATTCATAATGAAAAATTATTTTACATCAAGATATATGATTATGCAACTATTTTAGCCAATACAACAATCATCCATATCTCACGGAAACTTTCTAGATGCCTTCCATCTCTACCCAGACAACATTGATATTGTGCACTATTCCAATATGTCAGCAAAGAGGTTTCATTCTAGATAAGTAGCAATGGAGAGTTTTATAGCACCATGAGCTACTTACCCATCACATGCATATTAGTAGTATAATGTCATTAATGCAAACATTCTATCATGCATAATACATCAACCAAATTTAAACAAATGCGTAACAAAACTAATATCATGAAATGACAATTGAATACTTATCTTTATTTGTCTCATGGGTAGACTCCTTCTTGAGCCTTCAGCTTTATCATCTTCTTCATTCATCATTTCTGATCCAAATGCTAATATGAATAAGAGTTTCTTCAAGAGTTGAGTCCTTCGTATTCCTCATCGCTTGAGGTATCTTCAATTGCTCCCATGTTCTCTTCTCTTCTTATGAGTCGAGCTCCTTCTTCTTCCCAGAGTTTGCTGAAAGTAATCACTTCCTTCTGGCACACATTCCTCAAATGAATGAATCCCATGATCCTGGGAGGCCATTCAAGGTGGTTATCACAACTTCTGCATTCTCCACTTCTTCTTTTACTGCTTCAAGTTGTTCTTTTATTTGAGAGACCCTTGTAAAGTATGACTATATGGTCTCTACATTCTGGATCTTCACATTCTTCAACTGGTTTATTAAGGTCATATTCTGATTTATGTTCTTCCCTTCAAATAGCTTGGTCAAGGAGTCAAACATCTTCGGTGTCTTTAGGAAATACACTTGTGGTACAAGTTGATCCATGATTGAATCAACAATGATCTTCTTGGCCTTGACCAAGTTCTTCTTGTGTAAGGCTTTGAGCCTCATCTCCCTCTGGAACTGGAACCTCTCTACTCATGTAGGTGTCCAATTCATTTTCTTCAGAGAGATAATATACTTCCATGCTTGGAATTTTTCAACTTCACCAAGCTTATCATCAAGGTGATGTGATAGATCACTTTGAAATGAGAACCTCAAATGAAAATAGCAAAATATTAGATCTTACCGATTTGAGGTGTTCATCCTAGTTTCGGAGTTGGTTGATTTAGGGTTTGTCAGAGAAACCCTAATTTTCAAAAATTGGAAATTTCATATTTTATTGGATAAAAAGATATATCTCTTTATTTTGAGTTGTCCAATGTGTTCCTTTTCTGAAAAACAGTGGAGGGAATCTCCCGCAACAGGAAGCCCTGGTTTACCAATTTCTTCTGCAAAACATGCCTAATACTATTTATGCGGTATCTCCAAAATTACTTATCTTCTATGTCTAAATATTTGGAATAAGGTAGCCTCACCTGTTCCTATTTCAACAGAATAGGTTTCATCAGAATTGGTTTCACCAATTGGGACTTATGACCATTTTTCGAAGGTGACCTGTTACAGGATTATTCAAAACAACAAAGTTGTATGGACTTCCTTGTGTCACTGTTTCATCTTCTGGGTCTAAAACTCAAACCACACAACGTACATTCTGTGCCCTTTCTGGAACATCTTTAGAAAATTCCTTTAGACCTTTGTAGCCCAGGATATAGCAATTCTCCCCAGGTGTCCTGTTTAGGGATGAATCCTGGAAGAGGTTGGAACCCTAACTTGGAGGGATCATTTCTCCCATAATATAGCGAATATGAGGATAAATTTTGGACAAAGTGTAAATCCGGATTTTATATTCATCCTATGAAATTTTAAGCTCTTGATCCTTCTCCAATCCCAAGATATAACAAATATACCAAAACTTATCAGTTTTATTATTTTAGGGTTTTTCCACCTCGGGGTCAAACTAGGGTTTGACTTTCCTAGAGTTATACCCAACCAAAAATCTCAACCCAGGTCTTTAAAATTCGATTTTGATGAGGAGATAAATCCTATGCTGGGCTCACTCAAAAATTCCTCTTCTGTAGAAATCCCTAATTTCCCGCACCGAAAACTGAAAATGCTCGGAATTGAATTCGGCTTCAACAGAAAGATGCGCCCTTCAATGGAGAGTCATCCTAGCATACTTTTGCTGATGGATTGTGGAGAGATACCCAAAAAGTAAGAATCCCTAGCTTCTATAGCTACACAATGTCTTATTCTCAGGTTAGCTTTGATACCATGTTAGATTTTTATCATTCAAGCTAGCATTATGATCTTAGGATCTTTAACTGAGAGAATAACATGCACAGCAATAAACACAAGAGGCAAGAGACACAAAGAATTTTCCTCGAAGGAACCATAAAGGAGAAAACCCCACAAATTCCTTAGAGATAGAATCAGCACCAAAGGTAAAACCCAAAAACATAAAGATGATCTCCCAGCAGCAGTAGTCTCTCTCTTGTCCCAGCAACTTCTCTCTCACTCATGTGCCCCAATGAGTGAGTGTGTGTATGTGATAAATAGAGAGGCTCAGTTTCTATTTAAATTATTTCGTTCACTTGAATCCCACTCCAATATGTAGGCCTCACTTAACAATTACTTACTAGAGCTGACATCTCTAGGGGTGTCTAATAACCCTAGTGCCCCATAACTTGTGGGGACTTTGCCTCCTTTGACCAACAAGGACGGTTATCCTTAACACAATGGTGGGGACTATTGCCCTGACTTACAATAACTCATCTAGGGTCGACTTCTCTAGGATATTATATTAACCTTAGGGCCCCACAACTGTGGGGACTTTAACCCTTGAACAATAGGAGGATTACCCACAATGACTTGACATGAATTGTTTACATTATTGAATCTCTCGATAGGAACATCAGGGTATGACATGACTCAAATACATTACAGACACATCCTGGAATAAACATAGGGGTACAATACATAAGATATACGGATGAATACATTTCAAAGTTACAAATACATCAACACTTCAACTTATGAACCATATTTTCTTTACCTTTTCTTTTGAATCCTTCCAGTTGCTCCATATAGATATGCTCCTCCAATTATCCATGAAGAAAGGTTGTTTTCATGTCTAACTGTTCACACTCCAAATCTAAAGCAACAATAAGACCAAGAATAACTCTAATGGATAACATTTTAACAACCAGTGAAAATTTTTCATTAAAGTCAATGCCTTCTTTTTTGGAAAACCCCTTTATCACTAATCTTGCCTTGTACCTCTCATTTTTTCCTTCACCCTCATGCTTGATCTTGTATACCCACTTGTTTTGAAGAGTTTTTCTTCCTTTCAAAAGATTTACCATCTCCCATATTTTGTTCTCCAATAGTGAGTCCATTTCTTCATGCATATCCTTCTTCCAATATTTGTTATGATCATCATCACAATCCTCCTAAAAACAAATAAATTCATTTTCATCAGTTAATAGAATATAATTTGAGGAAGGATTCCATTGTGATGGCTTATGAGGCCTAGTGGACTTGCAAACCTATTGTTGTGGTATTTTTTTTGGTTGGACCTCTTGTAACAACTGCTCCTAGTATTATTCTTCTCAATGTACATAATTTTTAGATGGTTGTCCATCATGTTTAGCTAGTTGTCCACCATTTTTTTCCTGTTATCTGTAATCTTCTTGCAATAGTGGTATATTTCCTTACTTCTCAACATACCTGTCAATAAATTTCTTGATTTCCATATCACTTGTAGGATTCTTAAACATCTCTAATTCATTAAATATGACATCCCTGCTTCTAATAACATTTCATTTAATTGGATCCCATAAATGGTAGCCAAACTCTCCATTCGCATAACCCAAGAAAATACATTTCATGGATTTTTTATCTACCTTAGTTCCTTTTCTCTTTGAGAATACATACAAATGATTCACATTAAAAAAAAATAGGTTATAATAGTTTACCTTCTTGATGGTCCAAACTTCTTCAAGAATGCCACCGTGTAAGGCTGTTGTAGGTGATCGATTGATGAGCTAACAAGCTATCCTCGCTACTTCTGCCCCAAACTGCTTATCCAACCTAGAATTTGACAACATTCTCCTGATCTTCTCCATGTTGGTCTGATTCATCTCATCTACAATACCATTTCATTGACGAGTACCAGAGATAGTGTTCTCATGCTTTATGCCAAATATGTTGCAATAGTGCTTGAAGGAATTGGAGCAATATTCTCCATCATTTTTGTCCTCAAGCACTTGAGTATTTTGTTAGTCTGTCTTTCAACATCAACATGAAAATTTTTAAATATCTCAAATACCTCGCCCTTTCCTTTCATAGGATAGGCCAAAATTTTCTAGATGCATCATCTATGAAAGTAACCAAATATGAGGCTCCTCTTAGAGACTTAACATCGAGTGGCCCAAATACATTGGAGTGTACCTAGTCCAATAAATTCCTTTTTATTTCATGCCCTCCTCTCATAAACGAGACTCTACATTGCCTTCCATATATCCAATTCTCACAAAGGTCAAGTTCATAGGATTTCACACGTGGAACTAGATTTTTATAGATAGTGTTGAACGCTTGAACCCTATTCAACAAATTACAAATCACAAGGTAGATTCTACCTCTGGAAATGCATAGTTTATCTGATTAAAATTTTAAATGTTGCAAATCTAATGTAAACCGTTAATTCATGGGAATGGGATAAATTCAGTGTTTTACTATTTTGTTAATTTTTTTGAAATTTTAAGATTTTAGATCGGTAATCTATAATAGAAGCCAGTGAGCAACAAACTTCATAATGGATTCACCTCTTAGCACTTCATGGGGTGGAAGAAACAAAATGTTCTTTATAGGTTATATAGGGTTGGTTTCCTTCTCTTGAAATTTGTTTAAAAATAGCCATAGTGCAGGTTAGCACAATCCCTTAACAAAAATTTGCAAGCACTCCACAACAAAACAATAGTGATCACTGCTAGGTTGTTTTTGTTCACTAGTGTCCCTTATAGGCTCCGCCCATATTTTTCCTACCTCTATTCATTACCTTATATGGGCAAAGGAACTACTCTCAAACATCATTGAACAACACATTCTTATTATAAAAGAAAGTCCAACAGATTCTGAATGTTCTATATGTTTCTACCTCATCGAATATACTCTGTATTATCATTTCCCAAGCATCTACAAGGCTGGTAACATTTTGTATTTTTTTCCTTTTGATGAAACTAATTTTGCATCATATGGGCTGTTGTCTACTCTACCTCTTGAGAGAGTTACTGACAAGACTAAGAAAGAGGGGTAGATGGACATGATAATAATTAGAACAATTTTTTTCTTGTGGATACCTCTTTTGGAACCTGGGTGGTGTTGAAGATCACGACTAAATCCTTCGATAAATATCCATACTTTACATTGATGCAAATGTGTTTGTGCTTTTTCTTTATTGACTTGTGCGTTATTGTATTAACTACATGTCCATTCGCTTGATACGTTTGAACATTACCAGTATGCTAGATACATATAAACAATTTCCTTCTATTTCCAAGATAGACACAAACTTACAGCTTTAAATATACACCTCACAATAAACAATTACAACTTTAAATATGCACCCAACAATCCATGATTTTGTTTGCTAGTTTTAGTGATTTTATAATTGGAATTGGTTCTTTCTAATTGGTTATGAATTATTTTATCCTTCCCATCGAAACAATGATAGGTTTGTTCTTCTCAATCCACTACTTATATTTCTTTGTTCAGTGAGTCAAGTTTTAAAAAATTTAATTTCGTATGAATATTGGCATAGCTCTTGCTGGGACTACATGTCTTTAAAATGTCTTTCTTTTAGTTATTCATACATAAGATATTTTAGTTTCTTATAGGTGTTGGGCATATATCCTCTTAAGACCTCTTGTCTAAGCTTTTGTTAATTAATCTAATTTTTTTGTGATGAGTAGAAAATAGTTTCATAATATTTTTTTTCTTTTTTAATATCTAGAAGATATGGAAAATGAGCAATGTTTACAGGGATTTATTCTTTAAATTTCAGATCCATTTTGGGTGCTTAGGAATAAGTTTGAATACCATTTTGGCTACTTAGGAATAAGTTTGAATAGACGGGTAAATTTTTTTATCAAAAGTTATATCCAAGGCAATTTTTGAAAAAAAACCGTCAAAAAAAATTTAAATAATGGATAAGGGTGCCCGTCAAATTTAACCCCTGGAGACCACATCCATCCATGTTGATGTGACATGACATTTGGCTATTAGGAAAGCGGGTGCCCCTTTCAATTGTCAATTTCAATTTATAACTAAAATGCCCGCTCATTTTTTATAAAAACAATTAAAATCATTCTTGAAATTGTTAATTATGTAATTTACTAAGTTTTACTAATCGATTTTAAAACTACTGACATTGCCAGAAGTTGTAATTTAAACCTTCAAAATTAAAATTTCAGCAATAATTAGTTTACCGGACTCTAACCGGTTGGGGGTTTTGATTAACATCGGCATGCTTCCTTGAGCGAGTTGTTTATTAGGGAAGGATCCCAGTGGCCTCACTCGCCATCACATATAAAGGGTTTGACTTAATTATGTGTCTCTATTATTATTATAATAGTTTAAAATATAATTATTAATTATCTTGGGTGGATATTAGATATATGTAACAATAAAATCATTCTACATAGGTAAATTGTACTCAAGAAAGTCTTGAAAGATGAATTTTGTTCCAATATTGCCACGTGTATTACAGTGTATTACAATAGGTCACTTTTATAATAGTAAATAGCAAATGTTTACAACAAATATATAATAACTAGCATAAGCCAAGGAAATGAAGTATCCAATAAAATTTTGACATGTTTTAAAAAATGAGAAAAAGTTGTGTGTAGATAATATAAATTTATGTGATGAAAGCAAGTTTAGGAAAATAAATGAAAATAAGTTACATAAAACTTTTAAATCATCATATAAATGAAAATAAGTTTCCTCCAAAAGGAGTTTTCAAAGTTTTAGGTAGCTTTAGAGAATCTCGAAACCACTGGACATGGAGGAACTATACATTTGAATCTGAGACCTAACCTGGACGTGGAGAGACTATACCTTTGAAATTGAAACTTGAATTATGTGAGACATCAAAATTTCTGCACATCATAATTTTCACAAGCTACAACATTTTTCTTGTCGACCATTCGCGTGGGTCCTCTTATAATCTCATGTATTGAAAATCATTAAATGGCCAAATATGGTTGACAAGTGAAGAAAATATTTTGTTCAAGTTTTTAATATCCCAAGTCAATCTATTGAATATCGATACTATATAGTCAGGATGTCAATTAGTAGCTTGTTGCTTAATTTTCATGACATAATTGATGCAGAAGCTAACTCCCTTCCATGCACATATTGTAGCTCATGGGGCACAAGTTTTGATAGACCTAACAATTCTATTGAATTTCGTTTTACCTTTTCTCTTCACATAAAATTACACGACCAAAACATACACATAGATCCCAATAACACTTGAGTGCCCACATGAAGGGTGGTTTTCCCATTCTACTTGAAAAGAAGAAGGATGATTGGTAGCTCTAGTACCACCATCATAACTTAGTTCAGTTGAGTCTTTTTCACTTATAAAAATGCATTTATAAAATATAGGAGATTCAAATACCATCAATTATACTTTAATCTTTTAAATGTAATTTATTATTATCGTTGAAAAACTTAAAATATAAATCACTTGTCTTTTTCTTGAAACAAAATTTCAATTAGGTTTTGAAAAAATATAAATCCCTTGTCTTCTTCTTGAAACAAAATTTCAATTAGGTAAGAACCCACAGATTTAAAAAAATGATAATAACAATCTATGTTTGCTCAAATAATTATGATTTGGAATTATAAAAAACAAGTTTTATATGCATAAGAAATCTCAATTTAGCATGAATTTATCAGTGTTGGAATATAATAAACCCACTCATAAAATAATTAATCATTATTTGATTAATTTCCTACCCACTAGCTTAGATAGTTGGCATCCACTTGCACCTTAGAGTCAACACTTGCCATCTATATCCTAGGAATGATTTATTTCTGATTTTGGTTTGATATTGACCACTTTATGGCCATCCAGAATTGGTAACTACGCTTACTGCAGAATCTGCTTTATTCTGCTTTTTTTGCTTTATCCTGCTTTTCTATGGATAAGGTAAAGCTAGTCAACTAGGAAACTGGAAGCTTTTGTTGCCGAACCATCCTCCATTATTTTCTCTCCATATTCTAGGATTAGCAAATCTTTCCTTCACTCATCATCACTCACACATGCTATTGCTAATTCGTGAGGTGCTTGGTCGATTGGGAAAGTGCTTTAGTCAACTATGGGGTTTATCATAATTAGTAAGCTTGCTTTATGAGCTAGCTTGAGTTGTCTTCATGCAACTCTTTTTTCCTTTATAAGGATGTATTACCTATGTAATAATATCAATTATTATTTATTGATCATTCATTAATGTGTGTTCATTAATTCTTCTTCTTCTCTCCTTATGCTAATTCTCTACAATTCTCTGTGAGGTTAATTGTGTGCCTAGATCCTTAGCCTGTTTATGAAATTCCTTATGCCATCAAGGCTTTATAATTTCTACAATCAGCTATATTATTGCCCCATCCAAAATTGTGTGTGTCAACATGAATATCAGCTATCTTATCACAAAGAAATGTGTCTATCGAGTTTGCAGGAATGACACATGTAGGATGTTTAAGCTGTGACGAGTACCGACACTTATGAATCTACGAACACATGTATACATGATTATGAATGGGATGAATTATTCTATAGATCAAGGCCATATCACATGTCAAAGAGAGGACATGACGTTAGAGATTTTTTTATTGTTTGGATGGTCTTTTTCCTTAAGTGAAATGTAAACGGAAAGCTAGTGCATGCATCCAATGAAGCCAAGAATATATTGGATACACCACAGGGGGGATTTGAGACTATAACAAACCATATGGAGAGTACTGTCAGTAGCAGGTTCCACGATTGTTTTCTGGTCTCCTGTTATCTCAGATTCCATAACAAAATATTGGAAAATTGGAAGCGAGGAAATGCTCTGTTATGAAACAGACTTCAACTTTGTGGACAGTGGAGTGGTGAGGATAATCATTTGCGTGGTCTTGCACATCAGGTATAATTAAATGGTGCAGCCTAAATGCAGGACAATTTTGACCTAATTTTTGTTAGAATTTGCAAAGTAAAGTTATCAGGGGTTTTTGTTAGAATTTGCAAAGTAAAGTTATCATGGGTTTTTAAGTGTATTGATTTCATTTATAAATTGGTTTTTGAGAGTATTGATTTAATTTATAATTTTAAAATATTACGACAAACTACCAAATAAAAACCATAGTGGGTTTAAACTTCTCCTTTCCATCCATCTCCCATAAAATTTTAGCGCTTTGACATAGTGCTACCATCTCCCATAAAATTTTAGTCATTATACATAGTACTACCAAATATGGATATCCTGTAGTGCACAGAAAAAATCAGTGAACTGAAAAGAAATTAGTCATTAGACATAGTGCTACCAAAAATGGTTATCTTGTGGTGCAAAGAAAATGTAAGTGAATAGAACAAATTTAGCCCTTAGATATAGTGCATATAAATAATGTACCAAATATGGAGATCTCTCAGTGCACAGACTATTTAACAGAATCCAAGGCTGACTTTGGGGCAATTTTAGGAAGACTTTTGGGCACTAATTTGGGCAATTCTTCCGTGCAATGATTTCCTCGAAACAACATGATAGTAACTTGTCACTGCTATAGGCCAGATGCCATATACTATCTGACACATATTATTCATGAAACAAAGTTCCAAGCATCTCAAGTACATGCTAGATAAACAAAAACATACCAACATTAAAGAAATACATGACATAAGACTTATTTAACGCTGAGATGGATGATATTAATTAATTAATATAGGTGGAAACAAGAATAGAGGAAAATTCAATGTTATTTGTGTCCTTTCCAAAGTTTAATCTTCTAGTTGTTTCTTTTCTTATATTTTGACAGCCAACAAGAACAAAATAACTTCTAGAAAATCTCTGTTGGCGCTACAATTTGGAAATTAATGGGCTAGGTTTGAGTTTCTTTCTAATATAGGGTTTTTATAATAAAAAACCTGAAAGAAGAAATCCATAACATTTAGTAGTCCTGGGGCTTGGCGTCTATGATTCATTATTAGTTCTATTTCGAAGTTTAGAATGTGTTGGTTTTACATTAACCAACTCAAAAACTCTTGAAAATTGTACCCATGTAGTCTATTTTCCTAATGGGTAGGTTATTCCATCATTTTGCAGAGATTAGCACACCATGAATAGGCTTTCTTTGAGGCAATTTGCAGTTTTCTCATCAATTTTGTGTAGTTACATCAATTAACTCTGAGTTTGTGGTGGCGTTATTTATGATTTTGCAGTGGGTTTATTATCTTTCATTCTCCATGAACATAGTAACTAATTACATCTATGTATTTTCAACAAATTTATAGGTTTGAAGTAAATTTGTTAAAGAAATTCGCCATGAGTTTGCCTTCAGAGCAATCTTGTCCAAAGGAAATTTCAGCAGGAAGATATGAGTTTGGATGGGGAGCCTCACCAAATGTAGCCATAAAAAAAGGACCCACCAAGAACAACTACGCCACCAACACCATCAGTCCTACCCTAATATCCATTATTGTGGCTCTAGGCAATGCTTTACTGGTGGTAAGTTACTACAATATTTTTTCCAAGTATTGTAAAGCTTCTCGATGGAGACCTTTCTTCAAAAGGAGACTTAGGAGTTTGGACTCTAAAGAGAATATACAAGTCGATGCTTATTCACTGGAAGGATTCCAAGACCCAAAAGGATGACAGATAATTTCTCAATCATATGACATCGTTGAAGCTGTGATCAAATCAATTCCTCTATGTATATTCACTAAAGTAGAGATGCTCATAGACATCGTGTGTAGTTTGTCTGGTTGAGTTTTAGGAGAGTGATCCTCCCAAGATTCTTTCCAAACGCAACAATGCATTCCATATTAACTGAACTGATGTTTGGATAAGGTCACATGCAAATTTTCCTTTATGTAGAGCCAATATTGTGTATTTAGAAAACCCCTTTTGTCCCTGACATGGCATCCTGAATACGTCTTGGTCTGGAACATGGGATGGCTAGGGTTGTGAATGACAATTTTAGATTAGAAGAATCAGCTCCATTGGAGCTAGAAATAGTGCAGAATGGATGAATAATGTTGATTTTCAAGAGTGTGGGGACATAGGACTGCAACACACAGGCTTAGATTTGGAAACTGAAGGATTTAATGAGTATGTTGATGGGATTAATGGTAGGAGTATAATATTGGAAGTAGGGGGAGATGACACTTATATCACATGTGCTAAGGGAGAACCAATAATGGAAAATGACCCATTATCTGAATCATTTCCCACTTTATCAAGATCATATTCATTTGGATCTTCAGGGAATGAGCATTGCAATTTTACATCTAGAGATTCTAGAACCCATCTTTTGGATTCTCTATCTGCTACAGATAGTACTACATCACCATGTATATCAGATGGAGCAAGATTTTTAATTCACCATTCAATTCAAAGGGCTATTTTCATTAAATCCAAGAGGATTAAAGTCACCATTTTCTAGGAGGGGATCATCATCTTCAACCAATTTTCCTTCAATGCTTTCACTTTCACCTGCTAGAGATTACTACTACAACAACAAACATTCTATAGGGGATTATAGGCATGCAACTTTGATAAGAATAAGAGGGGGATCCTTATCCCTTCACTTATCAGAGCAGACAGAAAAAGATCATCAACCAGATTTCAATCCATGACAATTCCTTTGTTTGTGAAGAGATCCTTCTCTGCATTTATATTCAGCAGGATTAGACCATAAATAACTCTGGTTCATAAACCATGTCGTGACAAATAAGTTACACACTAGCATGTGGACACGGGGAGTCATCAAGCCTGTTGTCATAGAAAAGTTACGACTGATAGTATGTGGACACAAGGAGGCTCCTCATAGGACGTAGATAGATGACGAAACCTGTAGAGGAACAAGCCCCTTAAATAACACCTTCGGTGCAATAAGGTATTTAATTCAATTATCTTCATAATTATTTCTTTTTAATACTATTTTTATAAATCACTTACATTGATTCTATGAAATCTTCATCCTAACTTCACTCATTATCTTTATTAGTAGTTTTGTACATAAACATTTAAGATTTGTCTACTATTTTAAATGCAACCACACATTCTAGACATTTATATTCATCATTATGAGTTATTCCTTCTTAACCTATGCTTAACAAATACATGTGATTTATTCATCTTCTCTATCTCTTTCATTGGTCTTTTGAAGTACTCCAATCTTCAACGTCTTCTTCTAGGCTCTTCATCTTAAATATTCTTCAAGTTGTAAGTTTCATATTTGGTCTTCTTCATTCTTTATCTTCTTTAAATTGGATCTTGTACATGAAAATTATAAGCATTGTGTTTCTTCAAGTCCATATAAAAAATTCACTATTGACTACAATACATCGATCGTCGATCATTGCATTTGTTGGTTTTCTACAAAACAAATTCTTGTACATGGTTCATAAAAAATTCTTGAAGCACAAACCTTTTCATCCCCCTTGCATCATCACTAATCATCATCCTAGGTTTTCTATGATTTACCTGTAATCAGATCCTAAGATTTCGTGGGTCACCTTCAACTATTACATTTCTCAAGTGGTTTTAACTTGCCATGAACAATTTATTAATTTGTTAAAAAAAATTCATGCAAGTAATATTTGCATCAATATAAGTGGTACAACCTAGAACAATTTAGAGTTTGTTTCCTTAGTTGTATCTTGAATCAAAGAGGTCCATTTATTTTCTAGTGGGAAAATGTCAATAGTATGCCTCACATATGCATAAGCACTTCCTTTACACCTCCCAAAGAGAAGTACACAACTCATGTAGTACTCCTCCCAGTTGCAACAATTTGTTCCTAAGTTGTGATATGATCTATGGTCATGGATTACACATAGTTGTAACCCATACAAATGTAACCTCATTCATCGATCAACATAACAAGTATTGTGCACGAGTAAATAGTGAGTCAATTGGGTCAACAAACAAGTATAACATAATTCACTGAACCAATTTAGTTCTATCTTTGTAATTGATATCTCCCATTTATAAAGAGTAGCACACATAATATTCGGGATATTGGTAAATTTAAGAATAACTTGTAATTTTATTCATGGCCATGAAATTTATCCCGATTACAAATATAGATCCTATTTGTGATTTAATGTAGTTTTTTTTTTGTAAATAAAAGATGTATTACTTTAGAAACACAACATTAAATGGAGATACAAAAATTGGGCTTCTGACAGTCTGCCCATTCCCCAACCATACCCCTATTACATTCGGTCAACCCTGTACCCAACTTTCCCCAAAAAGAGGGAGAGCCCCAACTATGCAGAGCTCAATCCCAGAAATACATACATCATAACAGTCGAATAAACTAGCAAGACTATAAGAAGGACAAAACTGAAACTTATTGATAGAGGTGATAATCATAAGGGAAAACCCAGTCAGAGAGCTAAGGTACAGCTTGCCTCCCAAGTCCAGAGCGACGATCATGTGGGGGACACTCCCCCTACTGATCTAAAGAAGTTTCACATGATGGGGATGCAACACCCATATTGTCATTGCTTCGACCACCCGCACACTGATTGGAACACCCAACTATTTTCTCCACCATCTCTGGCTGACATAGGGGATGCCAAGGCTAGTGGAAATATGATCCACTTTGTGGTGCATTAGTCAACAATCTAAGTTGAGGGTGTCAATATTTTTGTTAATGGCCCGACACTCTTCATTATGCTCCTTCCAGGATTTGATTGGTTCCCCATCCCCTTCCTTCTTTTCCATCATCTCCTCTAGCTTAGCTTCAATGTTTAGGGCTAAGTGAGTGACTAAATTCATGATAACCCAATAAATCATTACGAGCCGGTCGTGGGTCGAGGCTCTGCCAGCCATCGAACCCAGTTCTGCCACCCACCCTTCAACCTCCTCCTGCACCGTTTCGATGGGAATCGCTCTAACTTTCTCCCATATCATTTTCTCCATCCCTTATGTGGCTTAGCGAGCCATGAGCGAAATGCGGTCTTTAGAAAACTTCATCATCGGTTGGGCCTACAAGTGAGCCCAAGTTTCCACCACCTTACCCTGCCAAACAACACTTTTCCCCGTGTCCCCGTTCTTGGCTCCCCCCGGTCTTTGAGAACACCCCTGTGGCGAAGCCATCTTCCACTGTGTCTTCCCTCCCTTCACCAACTTGCTCTACAAATTCGCACCACCACTTCAACTTACCAATCTAGCATCTCTATCCCACAGATAGTAGATGAAGAGATGAATGATCATCTTGTTATTAATAGGCATGAACTCTATTGTCATATTAACGGTTTTGTCTTGTATGTCGATCTCCCATATCCTGTAATCACCCTTCCCTGTACTCGACACTAATTGCACCATCATTTCCTTCGTTATTCCTGTATCAACTACCTGCAAGAAATCTGTCCCGTCTCTCTTCGCATTCCCTTCCCCATACCTTGGATTAATGCTGGAAGGACCTTCCTAGATTACCATGATCTCAAAATGCATGACAACGTCTGTCAAAGGGAAAGATCCATGTAGGGTTCATGATTCCCCCTGTTCCTATCACGCTTATTCCTCCTAGCCTCCGTCACTTGTCCTCATGTGTTGGCATCATGAGCAACCAACTGTCGGCATCTTGGAACCCATGGCTCTGCCTCGAATTCCTCCAACCGTCCCATCCTGTGGGCCCCGTTTCCATTCACTCTGATATTCGCCAACATGTATTCCACCTTTTTCACATCCCTTCTGACATGTTGAAAGGAGATCACAGTGTGAGCCATGATGAGGATATAGAGGTCTGCCAACCTGTTTTCTAGGCGCAAGCTCGATGAGAACTTCTCTGTAGATTTTCCATTACTGAGATGCTTAGTCATCTGAACCAGAATGCTTGAGTCTTCTTCCACCACCGCTAGGAGCCAACCTATCTTGATTGCCACCTTAATGTCTTGAAGCATTTCTTCCAGTTCCACCGAATTATTTGTGTCTGCACCTATCGATCCATAAAAGATTTGCAAGATATTGTCATTCAAATTTTTGTAGAACCCTCCAAATCCTGCCTCGCCCAGATTACCCTTTGCTCCATCAAAATTTATCTTGAAGACAAGGCGTGGTGGAGGAGACCATGAATTACAAACTTTAGACTCTACAAGTCTTAATCCTTTGGTGCAGACCATCTAGGGTCCCTTTTCTTAGCCTCCATTTGTCCGTGACTCTCCTTTCTGGTCCTAAAAATTATTTGTCTTCCTCAATCCATTGCATGCTGTGGATTGTTTCCAACATGTTCACTGTTAACGTCTTCCACACCTCCTCTGATGATTGATTACCGTCACGAAAGATTTGGCCATTGCGCTCCTTCCAGACAACCCACATGACACTTCCCGGAAAATATTGCCATTAGGTATGCAAAATGTTCTTTTTAAAATTTTAAGGCTGCCAGTCTCTTAAGGTTTGACTTGGGTCCCCTCTGTATCTGTTACTCTTTTAGAATATTTGTGCTACCCTATCCCATAAGTCCGCAGCAAAGGGGCAGGTGTCAATAAGGCGGCTCAAGATTTCTTCCTGGTTTACACATAGTACGCACCGAGAAGGGCCTTGAATGCCTCTTCATCTCAGGTTTTCCCCCGTTAATATCCTTCATTTAACTACCAACCAACAAAATGTGGCCACCTTTGGCCAAGTTTTGGTCGACCATATGTTTTCTGAAATTTCGTCCTCCTCCGCTCGATTCCTGATTCTGATATTGTAGGCTTCTTTTATGCTGAAGGACCATTTTTGAGAATAGCCCCATCAGAGAATTTCATCCCCATTTTTGAGTAAAATACATCGATCCTGGAGCTCACTTGTAAAGGATTTGATATCTTCTTGTAAGATCCAATCTTCTCTTTTGTTTGTTATCACCCATGTCCATCGATCCTCCTGTATTCCTTCCTCCCAGTATTGATTGACCTTTTTTTTTATCTTTCACTAGTCCTCTGGTTCGTATGTGCTACCATCAAGGATTGTTCAATATATTGGGAAGTTGATTCCATGAGTCATCCCAGATGTTGGCATATTTCCTTGCTCTGACTTCCCAGAAGCTATGCTCTTAAATTATTTTCTGACCAGCCAGAGCCTTCTACCAAATATGAGATCCTAGAGGGTTCGCATTGTATATGATCAGCTATGATCTAGGTTGATCCCAAGCATACTTTATATTCCAAATCTTATCCCACAGTTCCTGTGAATAATTACATCACCGCCACCAAATTTTAGCTCCCTGGATTTCTCCCATGTTTTTCGGGTCACGAAGGCCAAGGCCGCTTTTGTCCTTGGGGTTGCAGACTTTTTCCTAGCTAACCAAAGAGAATTTGGCCTTAGCTTCTCATTCTTCCCACAAGAAATTTATCTGGATGCTTATTATTTCTTTTAAGATTGACTTCGGTGCAGAGAGGACGTAAAAGAGGTACACTGGCATGGCTTGGAGCACCGTCTTAACCAACACTAACCTGCTTGGAAAAGTTAATGGTTTGAGGGTTCAATTTGCTAGTCTAGCCTTGATCCTATCCAAAATATCCTTCCATGAGGCTTTCCTGATGGCACCTTTCCCCAAAGGGACCCCCTGATACTTGGATGGGAGTGTTCCTTTGTTGAAACCTAAGATCCGGCTTATGTTTCTTTGAGTGACATCAGGGGTATTAAAGAAAAATACCTGATATTTCTCTGTGCTGACATCAAGCCCAAATTCTCTCACAAAGAGCAATAGAATTGATTTGAAGGAATGTTCCTCTTGGATTGAAGGGTGCCCCATTAGCATCGTGTCATCCACGAATTTCTGGTGAGTTTTTTTTTCCATGTCTTCATGCAGTGACAGACCCCTGATTCTACCACTTTCTACCTGAGTCTGGATGAGCTTGCTCAGTCCCTCTACTTCCAAGATAAAGATAAAAGGGGAGAGCGGGTATCCCTGTCTGATCCCCCTAGTGAGTGAGAAGATCCCAGTTGGGGAACCGTTCAATATAATGGAGTAAAAAGGTGGAGTAACCAAGGCCATCACCCATTCTACCCATTCTGAGTTGAAACCATGCACCCTCAAAATTTTCTCCAAATTTTTCCAACTGAGTTTGTCATAGGATTTTGCTATGTCCAGTTTAATGAGCATTCCAGTTCATTTATTGCATTTCAAAGAGTGTATAGTCTCATGGACCACAATGATGCCATCCAAGATATGTCTACCCTCTACGAAGCCCGATTGCTTTAGGATTATCAGACCAGGAATAAGGGGCTTTAATCTGTTTGCAATTACTTTGGTTATTATCTTATAAATCACATTGCAGAGGGAAAAGAATCTGAACTTACTTGGAGAATCTGCCCCCTCCCCCTTTGGATTTAGGGATAAAAAAGTTGCATTGAAGGATTTAAGCACTCCTCATCTGCTTCTAGATTCCTCCATTATGGCCCAAACTTCCTCTTTAATCATGTCCCAGAATAAGTGGAAGAAGTTGGTTGTGAAGCCATCCAACCCAGGGGCCTTCCCTTGGGCCATTTGGATCATTACTTCATCCACCTCCTACATGGTTATAGGCTCTCTGAGGTTCTCATTGTCTTCCGTGGAAATAGTTCTGGGGATGAGAGCTGTGATCCATGAAATATCTTGGTCCCTAGCCCTGTAGTCTTTAGTCATGATTTCCTTAAAGTGATTAAATAGTTCCTCACCAACTTCTTCCCTGCTTTCCACCTGAATCCCATCAGGATTTTCAATTCTATGGATCTTTGTCCTCATCCTATTGTTAACTACCGAATTATGGAAGAATTTTGTGTTTTTCTCCCCCTCTTGAAGCCATTTGACCTAAGACTTTTGTTTCCAATATATCTCTTCTTGACATTCCCTAGCATCCAGCTAGGAAAGGAGGTCCTTCTCCTTTTCCTTCATTTCCATGTCCCATCTAGTGTCCATCCCTTTTTGTTGGAGAAGGTCAATGTCTTGGATAAGCCTCTTCTTGTCCTTGAAGATGTTCCCAAAGTCCTTCTTGTTCCAAGTATGAATATTAGCTTTTAAAGCCTTGAGTTTCTGCTGAAAGTTGTACATTCTTGTCCTCCCAGGGTTCTTCAACTCTTGCCACCAGTTTTCCACTAGTCCTTTAAAGTCATTGTGTTCCAACCAAAATTGTTCACTTCCCAATTGAGGCATAGTGGCCAGTAGTTAGAGCCAGCAGATGGGAGCACATTTAACAAAATTTACCCAGAACCCCTAGAAATATTATCTGATACTAGAAACTTGTCTAATCGGGAGGCAACAAGGTGTTCTCCACCCATCTTATTATTCCATGTGAACAAAACTTCTCATGTATCCATGTCCACAAATGAGCTATGAGATCAAATCTCCCTGAATTCCTCTTGGTATTTGGCCAATAATCTTCTCCCCCCCTTCTTTTCCTTGAGAGTTGAAATTAGGTTTAAGTCCCCTCTTACAATCCATATTTCCTCTTGCATCTGGTCCTTCAAACACCGTAGGTGATGGATGAAGGCTTGCTTCTGGGAAATGCACTTGGTCCATATGTGTTGAATACCATTCCTATGATGTCCGATCCCAAGATCTTGAACTCCACCATCAGGGAGAACTGATTGGAACTCCATTCAAAAAGCTCTACCAACCTAGGCCACCATAGAATGGAAAATACCCCTCCCATACCTTCTGCATCTATTGCCATAACTTCACTTCCCTTCCAAATTCTTTGTCCTACTTTTAATAAGGTATCACAGCTACATTTTGTTTCTTGTAAAAAACGCATGTCTGGTTTTTCCTGCTTAACTTTCGTAGCTAGGGTCTTGATCTTTCTTGGGTGATTTCACCCCCTAATATTCCAGGAGATTATCTTCATTGGGTAACTTTACTTACTTCATAGAAGGATACCCGTATCATTGGGTATTGGCCTGATTCGATGAGCTTAACCCCAATCTCTGTAATCCTCTGCTTATTCTTCTTCTACCCTCTTCTTCTACTCTTCCTCCAGGGATTTTCTCTTGTTCCATTTCTGAGGCTCCACACAGATCCCCAGTTCTTGATTCTCCTTTGAACTGATGATGGCTTTTTGCAGGAGTTCGATCTGTTCACGAGAGACATATCCTTTTCCTGCCTTCTCACATTCTTTTTCTAGTGCATCTAGATCCAGATCTCATAACTCTATGTCCTGAACTTCGTCATCCTCCATGATATCTAGCATATCGACTTCTTTGCTTTCTTCCCCGACTTGCTTTGTCTCGGTTTCCTGAGTCTTGTTTTGCATTTCTTTCTCTCCCCTCGTTCCACCTTCTCCTTCTTCTTCTAGGATTTGTAATGGATTAGCACTCACTATAGAATTATCCACTGTTTCTTTTCTTCATTTCTGTCCACCACTTCCTTTTCCCCTTCTTTTGATTTTCACTTGTGTGAAACCCTCATTGGCTCGTTTCTCCCCTTCTCGATCCGAATCTACCTTCTCTTGGGATCCCTTAGGACAATTCCTCCAAAAGTGGACATACTCATGGAATATCTTGCATCAAAAAGGAAGTTGTTCATAGTTGATCTGTTGGATCCACTCCTCGTCATCCCGATTCATGCTCACAGCCTCCGGAAGGTCCTTTGACATATCCATGTAGACACATATGCAGGAAAATGATGTGTACCTCTGAAGTCTCATTTGTTCTGCAACCTTCACAAATTCACCGATTGAATTTCGAATATCCCTTAGTATTCCCATGTCCCATTATTCCCTTAGAAGACCCACCAGTCTTATCCAGATCGCAGCTACTATCAGATCCTCCATCTCCCGGTTAAAGCATTTCTTCCAGGGTCTAATATATAAAGCAGATGAGAAGTAAAAATAAGGGCCCCCTTCTAGGATTCTTTCTCTATCCTCTTGGTTAAATAAGATTATGGTGAAGAACCCTTTTGCACCTAAATTAAGGTCATAGTGTCCTTTCAATTTACACATACGCTAAATCCATCAAACCAGATCTTTCTCCTTTGTCCAAACCCCCACAAATTTTCCAATTAGGGATTTTTCCTTCCATACTTCAATTTTCTCCCAGATCACCTCCAATTGGATCTGGATTGTTGGGATTGAGTGGGCCCTTAGAAGGCATCCCCCTTGTCCCGATCTCCTCCCATGCCCATCTTTTCCTCTGCCCAGATTTCCATTACGTCTGCCGCTTCCCTCGGGGCCGAGGCCCCTAGCTGTCGCAACCACCGTGGATCCTACCAGGGGGTTTGCAGCCTCGACTCTAGCCCAATGTCACATTGAATACCTTCTCACTCAATCCCTACCGCTGCATCCACTTGATCCCTGACTGCCCCATTGCATCGCTCTCCTTTTGGAAAACTTAAGAAAATGTACTGAGTAGAAATATGTCCATCACTTGTGATTTAATGTAGTTACTAAACAAACAAATTTATTATTTTTTCATAGAAATTTCTTGTTTGTTTTCTTATATTTCTAAAATTCCACATTATAGGTTGTTATATCTACAATAGTCTACCCCTAATCTCTTCCTAGGAAATCATATCATGGAGTCCTAGGCAATCAAATCATGGAGTGTAGCCATTGTTGTGCCATGAATGTATTTATATGACATACTTGACTTGACTCAAGCATGAGCATGGATATTCCTAACTCATGAAAGAAATGATGATTATCTCGCATTTTGGATATTCCTAACTCATGAAATAAATATTGTTTATCTTACACTTTTTGTGTTTGCATTTGGTTTCCTTTTCTTTTCTTTAGTAAGTAACTTACTCTCTAAGCTCTTGAAAGTCCTTTTTTTCCAAGATAGAAATGTAATTTTTTGGGGGGGAAATGCAATTCTCTAATTAATTCATACATTAAGGGGGAATATGTCATTATTATACTTTGGCTCATGTGTTGCAATTAATTTTTTATTTTGCAGTGTGTTTACTAGAGGTCCACTTAGTATTAAATTGGCGAAATGTCCCAATTTTTTTATTAAATCTATTTTTCCTAATTATTATGAACAACGTGCTTTCTCTTTGAGATGTAGGAAAATACACTCATAATGGATGGAGCCATATATACCCATCCACATGGTCATACTTGATCAATATTTTGGCATAACTGATTTAGTAAATTTTGATCACATTTAGTATTCTTAAAGCGAAAACATTTTGGGATTTAATTAGAATGTATACCTATTCTTAATGTAAGAAATCTATGAAGGAAGGAAAGTGGGAGTGGGAGGGATCCTCATTAACCTTGATGGAAAACATAACTATAATTTTCTTGGGGAATAGGAATTGAAACTAATAACAAGTTAGATTGTTACAACCTATATCTTGTGAAATTTCTTAAGGACCTATGCATTAAAAATGCAACGATTATTGGTGATTCTCTCTTTGGCTATCAAACTAGTAATATTAAGAAATATTCTTAAGGAAGGATTTACTGCGAGTATAATTCTAGAAATAATCCCTTGGAATCTTCAAATCCTTGAATCAACTAGTATCTTCCAAACCAAATGTTTTAATAATTCCTTTGTAGATTCACAAGAAAATGGTGTGGTGTCTCTAAACAAATGGGTTCTAGTTTCAAATGGTGAACTCCTAGTTATATTATGGCTCCCTTAATACTGCGATGTTTTTATACTCTATTGGAAAAAAATTGGTTATTTCCCTCACAAGGGGATCATGTTAATGCTTGTCACCTCGAGAAGTTCCCAACACATGCATGTGCCATAATTTTAATGTTGATCAAGGGAGACTTAAAAAACTCCCTCATGTAACAAGATCCCTCCCACTCTTGTTTTTCCCTCTTGGTTATGGTTAATTGTTATGGGTAGACATGATGGAAACAAGTCCATAGGGTCCTACGAATTGTGGTTTATAGGGTAGGCTCAAAGGAATCTATTAGATATTCCTGGAGGTAATTTCAATCACCCTCTTTCTATTATTTTTGTTTCTCAATTCTCTCTATCTGTCGAATTCTAGTTAAGTCTAGGAATGCCCCCTTGTTGGGTAATAACATAATTGTGTCCCCTTCCCCCCTTGGTGTGTAAGCTTTGTCTCAATAATTAATCATTTTGAACTATTTAAAACTCTCGTCAATTGTAGTTATATTTGTGGGGATTCCTGTGGATATGGAAAACCTAGTTTCTCCCAATTACTAGCTTTGCTTACAAACTCAAGTGGTATGTCCTCATCAATGTCCTTATTCATCAAGGAAAGTGTTTGGCCAAAATATTCTATAGCATATTCCTTCACAAACACCTAAAAATCATAATTTTCCTCATGTAAATACCCCACATGAGGTTCCTCAATCAAATACAAAGTGTCTCTGCCATGTTGACATGATAATCTTCCATGCAGGATGGAGGTTGTGGCATGATTAGCTCTCTATGAAGTCGATCAATCTGCAAACTTGATTCTTGAAGAGCTCCTTGTGTGATCTCCAATTCACGAGTGAGCTTTTCAATCTCCACTTCATTTTCTACTGATGCATTATGATACATCTTCACAAGCTCAAGAAGATGATATCTATTGGAATGTGGATATAAAAATTCACCTCTTATGTCTATTACTTATTTTTTAATATTATTCAATGGAATATTCCTCCTCCATTTTCCAGAAATAGTGTGACATCAATGCATTAGTCTCATGCAGGATGATCAATCACACCTTGATTTTCCTTTCACTCATATTTAATGGCCCTGTAAGCAAATGTGGCTCTTAAGGACAAATATCCTCTTCTTCCTTTGACTGATCAACTTCACCATGAATCTCAAGTGATGATGGAGAAATTAATCCTTGTCCATCTTCTACTACTGCAATTTATTCATCTTCTTGCACATGGGAATGCTTTCCTACAACACGCTCCACCAATTTGATCTCTATGTCACCAACATAGATATTTGTGCACCATTTAGTGGATTATTTCCTATCCATGTCTAGAGTGTCATTTGTTTTCATACTCTCTCTTTTGTATTGTTCTTATGCATCATTGGTGCAAGGATATAGTTCTTCTTCTACACAATTTTCTTCTACCTTGCAATCACCTAACAGTGAATGGAACTCCACTTCTTTGCACAAATTTTAAACAATATGTGATACCCTTGTTTGATGTGTGCTACAAGAGGGTTCCATGTTTTCGAACATCCTTCCAACCTCCACTTCACAATATTATCAGAAAGACAAGATTGCCCATATTTCTTCTTTTAATGCTTGATAATTCTGGAGGTACTTAGAAGGATTGACTTCCAATTGATTTACTTGATCATCAATTGATATAGACCTTTATGGAAAATTCCTAATTTCTTAATCCCATGTTTTTCCGCAAGAGAAACTATCCTCCTTGTATATGAAGTGACAGGAAGAAATGCATGTCGGTTCTTCATCTAGGGATTTCTTCATCTTTTGCAACTGTAATAGGGACCAATATCATGGTTGCAATTTTTAACTTGAGCTAATACTTTCCACAAGAGTAGAGGAAATTTCTCTGATACCATTGTAACGTACCAATAAGATCAGATTGTACATTAATTAACCCTTCCAAGAATTTCAACAAAGACAACGAAAACAAAGGGATTAAACTAGTCACTTTTAACTAAGACCAAGAGGGCATCTCTAAAAATATGAAAGGTGGGAGGTTTTTTCTAGCTCAAATATGCTTTACACAATGTGTTGGTACCATTTATGGTTTGAAATCAGTTGTCTCTGAAGTCTACTCCAAGACTCCATGGTACACCAACATATGCGAACTAGATCTTCAACTTGGGACTTCTTGAGGGCTAAGGATAAGTGGTTTAGACTTGGAAAGATTGGAATAGTCCTTGATATAGTCATAAATCAGTTATGCACTACAACAAATCCTAGAATTAGAGTCCCATTTAGTGTCCTTTTTTAGTATATTTTTTTTTTACATTGAGTGGTCAAACTAGATGCTAAATGGGACGCGTCATGGACAAAACTTAAAGCGTCTCAAAAAACGTCTTTTTTTGCTTCCTAAATAGCATCCTTTATGACATTCAAAATAGCATCTCTTTTTTTGCTTCTAGAATAGTGTCCAACTTTGCTTCCTAAAGAACATCAAGGTTTTCTTCTAGAATAGTGTCCAACTTTGCTTCCTAAAGAACGTCGAGGTTTGCTTCCTAAATAACGTCCTATTTTGCTTCCTAGCGAGTGTCTTCTTTTTCTTCTTAAATGACACCACCATTAACAGCATATTTGCATCCTTAATAGCACCATGTTAGCATCCAATATCGCATCCATTTTTGCTACCACTTTAGCATCCCATTTTGCACCATGTTTTACTTCCAAATATGTGCCAATTTTTGCTTCCAAATTTGCACCAATTTTTGCTTCATTTTTTGCATTGTGTTTTGCTACCGAAATGACGCCAAATATTTCTTCTATTGTTGCACCATATTTTTCTTCCTATGTAGCACCATATTTTTCATCCAAAGTAACATCTTATTTTACTTCCATATCAATGCCATGTTTGGATTCATCATTAGCGCCACATGTTGCATCCTTTTTAATGCCTATTTTTGTGTCTCTCATGTTTTGGTCACTAATTTAGTTCTTTTTAGTCATTTTATATACGAGTTTTGGTCATTTTATTTGGTCACCTATCTCTTATTTTTTGCTTACTAATTTAGTTGTTTTTAACCGATATTATAATATCATTAGGGCATGGATGAATCGAACCACCAACCTCCTTCTTGTAAGGCAGGTGCTCTTCCATTGAGCTAGAACCCTTTAAGAATTTGGGAACCTAACTTACCGATTCCTCTATAATGGTAAAAAGGATAAATACACGACTTTGAGTATCTAATGGCCTACAAAGGATGATATATTGCATTATCTTCAACATGGGATTGATTACGTTCCTTGGTTCTATGTATATCATTTTCCTATTATTGTAAAGTTTCTATCATTACAATACCAACATATACAGCTTGTGAGGAAGTAGCATCACCTTTTTCTTGTGATCTAGTGGTATCATGTGCCTAATCTGATCGAATGTCATCAACTGGTTGAGCCCTCTATAACTGAGAAACAAAATTATCCTCAATTCCTAATTCTATTGTAGTGCCACTCATTCCTCTAAGTTGTTGACTATCATCAACCCACTTAGTCAAACGATTTATTGGTTGCCCACTTCGAAGTGTTCAGTAAATAGAATCCAAATGGGATGGAGCTGAAGTACTTTCAATATTACTCTATGATAGAACCCTATCATTCTCTGCAATCATACACATTACATTATATATGTCCTTAAACTATGAATTCTAAAGTTCGAATCCAAGAAAAAGAATTTATAATCTAGCAGATGTACAACAACCAGATATTTTAAAATTTACATATTGCTCAACGAAAAAATGATCTAAATGGGGTAGATGGTCTAATGAGAAGTGGATGTTAAAATGTCATGGCATAATCATCAGTCCTTCATATAATATTATAGATAGAATTAGTACTTCCCTATCGTTGATTTTCTCCCAAAAAAATTCAATAGGAATCACATGAAATGGATCAAACAGAAAATCACCTTCAGCTCAACCAAGCTAAGTTTGAGATAAAAGGATGAGGACTCAACCTTCCACTTATATTTTGATTTAAAGCAGCTACAATAACTTGTCAAATTTCTGACTCCATAGCTACCTGAAGCATATGAGGATCCTCAAGAATATGACAAACAATAGTTTGATGCAACACTGTTAAACCCTGAAAATAAGCAACTAGTAGGAATGATGAACAAAGAAACCAATCCATCTCTTTCAAGGAAACACAATTCTATGTCATGCACCCTTTTTAGCCTTGCACATAGTTGGAGAAGAGCTTGTAGACTAGTTGAGGTAAATATTCATCTTAATGAAGTTGCAGACTATGTTAATAGTTTTTTTCTAGTCTTCAGTAGTTATGTACCCTTCAGGCACAACCAACATGTGCTTTGTATGATTTTGATGATTAGACTCCAATTTCATAGTATTCTCAACATCACCATATTTTTTCTTGAACTGTTTAAATATCATAATATTAGAATCGAATTTTTGCTTCAACTATAGAAAATTATCAACAACTAGTAGCATGGGGATCACATACTTAAAATCTGGAAGGATATCACTTTTTGATGGATCCAGGTAAAAACTAGACAAGATATCCAACAAAACACTAACAAGACCATTTTCAACAGCAATTTCACAAGTTGTATTGTATTCATGTAAAATTATATCCAAAACATGAGATGGTAGGGACAACATGCTATTATCCTTTCCAAGATCCCAATTATAATATTTCAGTTGTTCTACAAGAAATAATATAACTTTGGCTTTTGCTTGACCATCTTTTTGAGTCCATGATGTTAGTGGCAAGTCCTTCAAAGGAAAAGCTAGAGATTCCTTAGCATTAATGAGTAACTTAATGAAAGTGGTAAATATCTCATCAATAGAAGGAACTTATACCAAATCCTCTTCCTAGTCAATATCCTTTTGTCTTGTAGCCATCTCTTCCTTAGTCGAAGATTTGGTACTTCCCAATAACGGAGCTAACACTCAATAAAGTTCATCATCTTCTTGCAAGGGCTTGTTTGGATGAGTAAATAACCATTCCATTTCCATCTCTACATGGTTTGAATGAACATTTCTAAGGGCTTATTCAGCACTTTCCCTTGATAAACCCATTTCAACAATCATTGAAATTGATGCATCATCAGGAGGTGGTACAGCAACTTGAGTAGATGAATTACTACCTCCAATAGCTTTCAACACTTTGTCATCAACTCCAAAATAGACATGATTCATGATGGAACAAACTAAATTAATGAATTCCACACTTCACTAGATTAATGAAGTAAATGGGATGGTGGACCAAAACCAAAGCCGATCCAAAGGGTAATGGGGTCAAGGAATATGAATAAAGAGGGTTTAAGAGAATGGAGATGATTATTTATCTAAGCCATAGTAGGATGTGCCATAATTAGTCCAAGTGGGTTTTCAATTTGTATAAGAGTAAGTGGGAGCCCTAATAGCAGATGCACCATCACAACCATATAGTAACAACCAATGAATAGTGTGCAACTATAAATAGTGAAGGACAACCATAACATGAGACTATAATGGAAACAATCAAAATAGAACATCCTTCTAAAGAATGAACATCCCAGTGCGGGGAAGTGACTCTCAAACAACAGAACCTGCAAGATGCTTCCAGGTCTCACCCCATCAGATTGATTAGCAATTTAGCACCCTTTGAAACACTATTTCAAAACCTGGTGGTGCTAAGAGGTAGAAATATCTTCTATTGGATAGAAAATCCAACATCAGGCCTATGATACCACGTAGAGCATCTAATCCTAGAGCTGATCGGGTCTTTCCCACAGAAACTTGGCTCAAATGTTCTCTTCATAGATTCAATCAACATCCCAACCAGGGCTAGATTCGTATCATGAGATTCCTTTCCGTAGCATCAAGTATTGGTAGAGGTTCTACTTGTGTTTCATGGATGCATCCCAGAATCATCCAGTGATGTATTCTAGCCCTCAGCAGTCCCCAGACATCATCATTAGAAAGAGCATTTAATCCTTCTCTATGTTTGATGATAAATAGAGGTAAGAAAATGCTATCGGGTTGATGATGTGTAATGCTACCATCTGAGGACAGAAATTGTGGACAGAATGAATGTGGTCAAAAGCATAGAAGGCTATCCTATGATATGTACATAACTGTATCCCGCTAGGATTTAATTCTTCTAATTGCATGGTTAGGAAAGAACATTTTCAGGCCATATTCAATTATGTGTAAGACGTAATTTTTTGTTATGTTCGTTAAAATCGCATTTGAATCTTATTAGTATTCAAACCATTGGCAACTTGAGTTGAAAAGATATAAAAGGTTGCACATCGAATTTGATGGTTGACCTCAAAATATTAAAATCAAAAGTGGGTAGGATATTTCAATGGCTCTAGTAAGGTTTCGAAACATCTGGATAACTAAATTATATAGACTAGAAAATGAGATCTTGAGTACAGTGCTTGGTGGATGACCTTTCAACAAGGACTAGCACAAAAATTTTCAAGCATTCCACAGATGTAAGCAAGATTCCTTAAAATATAGGGGCTTGAGCATGTTGAGGAAAATAGAAAATAATAGGATGAGGTCATGCTCTTATTAATAGTCAAAATTGCACGAGTAAGACAACAGATGCAATGGCTCAAATTGATACTACTTTTAGTTCTCCCTTATCTGCATCAGCTTTTTGCAGCAATAATGAATTTATATGGTTGACAAGGTTATATGAAAAAATGGTTAAAACATATGACGAACTACGAGAGGTACCATAGTCCATCTGAATTCTATGATAAGAATATATTTTCAAACCAAGGATAAGCACGAGTTCTTTGTTATTGTTAATATCGCAGTGGAGCAAATTACCCCCTACCACTGGGTGCATATTAGATAGTGAATGGTGAACAATCTCTTCAATGAGCTGGGCACATTATTTGCTATCTAACATAGCACCTAGTGTGAGTAGAATAAATGGTGAATGGTGAATCCTAGATTGTTGTGCATTTTTGTTGTGTTGGATGTTTGTCTAAACTTCCAAGATTGCTACAACTAAAACGTTTAGAAACTAGCACCATCTTCTATCAATCCTTTCCACCATATATCATTCTCTAAATGAATATAATATATAATATTAATTTAATATAATTATTATATATAACCAAAATATTTATATATTTAATATTTAAATATATTATGGAGTTATATAGTTGATATAGTTATTAAGACATTAATACTATTTTAACTATTTAAGCTTTCTCGTATCTCTGAAGTGTGACATTTGAACTATCATTCTAAGGGATTTGTTGACTGTGAAGGTGAAAAAAGGAAAATATTTGGAGGTGCGAATATAAAGCCATTTAGTGTAGGTCTAATACACAAATAAGGTAAATATTTTTGCAAGTCTGAGCTGAACTAATGTACAGGAATTTGATGCAGGAAAGTCTAAGGTGTGCCAATATATAGCATTTGATATAAGTTTGAAGAGAACCAATATAAGAGAAGTATGAAATTAAAGGATATAAGGCAAGTCTGAGGCATTTTATAAGTATTTGCATGAACTGTATAAGGAATTCTTTGAGTTGCAAATCGGATATAAAGTCTTTGATCAATAATATAAGATATATGGTTTATGCATTTGATAATATTGTGGTGTGACTTAGGGATTAGAATTTGATAATACTCAAAGGTGCAGATCCTATCCATTGAGATCTAGGGTTTATGCATTTAATAAACTTGTATAATTGTGGTTTGGTTTAACACGTTCCTTAATGCAAGTCCAAGGTAGATCCAATGGGTTTCACATAAAGAATGTAATATCATAAGGAATGTAATATCACAATGATTTTAACATTTTCCATGAGAGTGATATACACATTTTGAACATATTGTAAGCATATGAGCATATAAGCATCGACATATTTTGTGGTTCTGATTCTTAGCAATTCTAGGTTTAATGGACATATTCAAAATTAGTTGCATAGGGTTCCTTTCCCTTCTTCTGATTCCTAGTTGTATTGTAATTAAAATTTTTAAAAACAGTGTGTTGATGGAATATGTTTGGTTAGTTCTGCATCAAATACCTTATAATGTTTGTGAAGTTACAAATTTACTGAGTTTGAATTTATTACAAGCATTGCACACTCCTTCAAAACATATGGTGACAGGGTGAAAAACTAGATGGATTTGAATGAACCAGTGAATTTGTCTGATCCAATTATTTATAAAGATGCGACTCAAGAAATTGAGTGAGTCTTTTCACACCCAACATACTATCAAAATCCTAGGACTTCTCTTTCAGAAAAATGCAAATCAAATTATATCTAAAAAATTAGAATGTAAGGGATTATCCTGGATTGATTTTCCCATATCTTTTTCCTATTCACATTCTTGAACATAGTTGTTGGTATCTAGTATATAAAGATGTAGTATATTACTTCAATTCTTTGTTAGCTAGCCAATCAACTATTTTATTTGCAGTTCTTCAAGAATGAACAACTTCAATATTATATGGAACTTGTGTTATCCAAATGTATGTTTGTTAGTTTATTGTATTAGATTGAATACCGTTTTTTAAATTACCTTCTACTACAGTGGATTTATATCCTAATTAGCAGGAATTTATGCTATCAATTCAAGCTAAAGGTTCATTCCAGGATCATTGGAGATGGATTTGTAGTGGCTAAAGGTTCATATTAGTATGCAACAATCTGAGAGCATATAGTTTAATTCCAAAGTATTATGGTGAGTTGCAACATAAAATAGAGTACTTGGAAAGATGGCGCTATTTCAACTTGTTGGTTTAGAATAGAATTAGATATAATGTGCAAAGGAAACAAGAAAATCAGATTTGAGTTCTTGAAAATTAACAGTTTGACCCTCAAGAAAATAAGTTTTATCATGCGTAAGTTGAATAATTATGACCTTAAACAATGCTGAGGGTGAACTATAGATGGATTTAAAAAATGCTAATAGTGTGATGTAGATGGCTAGAACAGCTGCAATAACATGTCCTCCAACTTTGCATGCAATATATATAGCAATCCTTGAATTGTGGAGTTCAACCCAGTAGTAGTCCAAGCTCCAATCCACGTGGAAATAGAGTATAACAGCAGATCACGCCCTCTATATTTGAATATCTTAAGTACCGATGATAAGGTTTGAATGATCGTTGCAGCAGTTGTAGCGAGCCCTTGGAATGTATGTGGCAATGGAAGGAAGTGCAATCACGTCCCACAATGAGAGTAGAGGATCCCATGACCAGATCACACCTTTATGTGATGCATGTAGCTCCTAAAATGGATGACACAACTTCCTCAAGATAGATCTGGTCTCCAAAAAATTGTATCACTGCTAGTTCGATGGATAATGCCCCCAATGAAGAAGAATGGGAATCCAAACACTATGTCCCTGCCTGCTATAAGGATTGGTATGGAACGGAACTACCCTGGGGGGCTTGCATTTACACAGATTCAGTCTTATGAAATTCTGATATTTGGTCTAATTTTAGCTGGTAGGTCTCATGTACAATACCCATGACATCGAATAGATTCCTCTATGAGGCTCGAGTAGATTCCTCGATGAGGATTGATTAGAGTCCTCAAGAAAAGAAGTTTTATCATGCATGAGTGGAATAATTCTGACCTTAAACAATGCTAAGGGTGAACTGTAGATGGATTTAAACAATGTTGATAATGTGATGTATATGGTTGGAACAGCTATAATAACATGTCCTCCAAATTTGCATGCAATTTAAATGACAGTGCTTGAATTATGGAGTTCAACCCAGCAGTAGTCCAAGCTCCAATCCATGTGGAAACAAAGTATAATAGCAGATCACGCCCTCTATATTTGAATATCTTGAGTAGTGATGATAAGGTTGTTATACCAAAATCCTGTCACCATCATGTGATAAGACATTTGACATACCTACTTACCCTGAATCCCAACTCTTGGAGTGGAAACTCATGCTAATTTTGAATCTTCCATGAAAATTCCTAGCACCGCGCTTGCCCCTTTGTCTAGGATCAGTACCTTGTTCTCACTGCCTATCCCTTGTTGTCCACAAGCAGTGCCACCGCTTATGGCCCTTAGTCCATAAGCATTTTTTACCAGAACCACTCTGTCATTGAAGGAGAAACGCGGTACCCTAGGTAGAAAGGGAAAAAGAGAAGTTTCTCGAGGCTTCTACATGATAAGCCTCATGTCATCCCTTATCCCTACCATTATGGGTCATTTGAGCTTGAGATCCCTCATCCTAGGATCTTAGAGGCCACCTCATCCACTAATCTCTCAACCTACCCTATCCATTGAGCCTTATAAATACAAGCTCATATCCATGGTTGAGGGGAGAAATATTAAGGTATTGTTATGTTGTTGAATTGATTACTTGGCCGAAGATCATTTGGAGAGCATAGAGAGCTAGAGTCGGAGCTTATGGGAATGAGAATGCTTGGTTTCATGGAGATGCATGTCAACACTAAGGCTTGGTTGTAAAATTATTCATATTTCTATATTAATGCAAGTTGATTTCTGTCCCACATATATTGTTGTTGTTTGATTTCACATGTATGTTGTTAGATTCCTTAGTCACTAACATGGATTAGTAGATTATATTCTAGTAGTTTCGATATGTTTGCATGTTGAAGCTTATTGCAGGTACACAGGGTAACTATCGAGGCATTATATTCCAGGTATCTACGGAGTTCAAGGAGAGTCTTCAACCTCTGTCCTCTATTTGTTCTAGATCTGAACCATTCAGACCAGTGGAACACCTTGTTGTCCGTAGGAGGTGAAATATTCCAGCTAACAAATCTGGCGACTCCGCTGGGGAATGGATATATGTATCAACTCTTGTCTTCCTCAGTTCTGCAACTCTTGTCTAAATCCAGGCTCCTTCTCCAACTCTCTTCAGTCAAATCTAATTTCTGAACTGATCTATTTGGGTTTGAAACTTCCAGATCTGATTCATCTCGAACTTTTATTGTTTGTTTCCATACTCAATCTAGTAGTATTTACCTTGATTTAGTATTTTTCTGACTTGATCCATGGTTCTCTTTGTGTTTTTGTCATCTACAGGGAACCACTCCTATGCAGTGTACGAGGAGCGGTGCCACCACCTGAACAGAGTGGGTAGCACGCGGTGCCACCACCTGTAACCCGTTGGCGAGAAGTGGTGCTGGGATGGAACCGCCCTGTCAACACCAAAGAAGCACGGTGCTAGGTAGGCATTATTCCAAGACCCTTTTTTCTCATTTTTCTTGTAAATATTTGGGTTGTGTTGCTTTCAATTCTGCAGTGTCAGACTTGTGTGACAGAATCTTATGCTTGTGGCTTGAAATTTTATGGTTTAAGATTGGTTTGATTAGGAAATTCAAAGGCTAGATTATGCTTTTTGAGTGTTCATCCGCTTCTATGATTGTTGGTTGTGTCTATGAAAGGATTTCTTGTTTTTTGAAAAGCTTAGGGTGATAGTTAGATCTCTTTTCATTTCTACTATATAGACTAAAAGAAGAATACTAGATTAGCTTCTAGGTTTCATTTCTTGTTTTCATAGTAAAATTCTTTTTCCTTCCTTCAAAAAAGAAATTTTTTGACTGAGACTAGGATATCATCATTGAGTGTTGGAAATTGGTTCTCTGATTGGCTTCACAAGCCTTCAGGATATTTATGATCTTTCTTCTCTTATGAATTTAGAACTATCTCAATCAAAATAAAAAAAATATGGTAGTTTTAAGTTAGATTTGCTTATGTTTTGAGAAAATTGAAAAAATAGAGTGCATTTGCATATAGGTGTGCTTCTTGTTTTTCTTTTAGGAAAAGAGATTATTCCCCTTCTCATTGCTTTCAAAAAAGAGAAATCAGTTTGGAAAATTATTGCTTTTCTTTGATTTGGTGTTCATGACTGTTATTTGGAAATATTTTTGGTTTTGAAACAAAAATAAAATACTCTCTTTCCCTCCCGTAAGTAGGCATACTGAACGGTAAAGTGAAATATTTTGCACAAGCATACTGCATGGTTTTACTTTTTTGTCAAAACATCATGCATTCACCTAACCATCCACTTTAAAATTAACAGTAGTTATAGTTTAAAATTTACATAGCAATTGGAGTGATAGGTTAGAGACGTGTTTGGGCATCGCTAAGCGTAGGAGTTGTCGTTATTTGTCAGCATTACATTTCGAGACTCGCACGGTTCTTCCACGTATCTTTGGTATATCGAACAGCCTTTCACATACCCTTGAGGTATATAGAAAGGTACTTGACGTACTCGTTTGTATATCGGAAGGTCCCTTGTGTACGGTTATGCATTAGACAACACTACTACCAATTCGATCTCTCACGTACCTTGCGTATATCGCGAGACCCCACTAGGATACCTTATCTATTTGAGAAAAGACCTTTGGCCATCTTGCTTGGAGCCATACACTGAAAACAACATTAAGGGAGATTATTATGCATGTTCCATCAAGGTATATCACGAGTGGCACCTTCTTGACAATCCTGGTGAGAGACCTGGCTTTTTGAACTCCTCCTATCCTTTTAAGTTTGCTTGTTTTGACCTATAGCTTGTGTAGGGAACTCTTTTGGTGTGTTTTCTAGATTTTCAGACCCTAGGTTAGATAGGAACTATACAAACTGGCTGAGTTAAGACAGTCCAGAAGAGTATGGGGCTTGCCACCCGATTTTATTCCTGGTTCAGGAGAAAATCCAATGGAAGCTATCGATCAAGGAGATGCTACCACCTCCCAGGTGGGAGATAATGTGGTTACAGAAAGTGGAGTACCATATTCTTCACACTTACCTCCCTTGGTCCACCAACCTTCTCGGGGAAATACCTCTTTCCATTCTCCCATGGAAGGTCATGTTAATGATACAACCCATTCGGATTTTGGTCCCAATGCTCCATTTTGGGATACCTCTATAGGACAGGCCATTTCCTCATTTGGCACCCATTTGAATTCTTTTGAAGATGAAGAAGAACATAGCAAATACCGTGCTACCATTCTCCATGCATAGGAGATTGATAAGTAAATAGATGAAATATTAGGCCCATCACCATCACGTTCCACATTTGTTCCTGTGGGATATCGTTCACTTGTCGATTCTATGAGACCCATTGAATCGATTATAGATCGTGCAGTAACACCACACAACCCAGGTCAAATTACCACCCCTATCACCTCTCATGTTATGTCTATTCCTAATCCTCCAAGGACTTCTACACCTATGGCCCAACCTTCAATTCCCATTTCGTCAGTACCTTCTAGTGCCGGGGGCAACCCCCGGCACGACCTACATTATCTAGCACCAGAATTGTACCTAGTCAAGGGAAAACCTCTAACATAGAACCATATACATTTTATGTCTCTCCCACCCATACTAATGTGGTGAATCCACCATCTAGTTCAGGTCAGCCCTTGGGGGCACAACCTGTAACCGTTTAGTCTTCTGGATTATATGGTTATCAAATACCTGTAAGTAATCATCCACCCAATCATACAGGAGTGCCTTATGCTGGAATTACATACCCTAGTAACACTTTTACGCCATGGGGGAAACCCAACTAGTCTTACATGCCAGCTATGGGGGGGATACCTATACATACTGCGGGAGGTGCCGAAGGACCATCTTATGGAGGTCCTCCCCTTGGGGGACCTAATGGTCCTGGAGGATCTGGAAACTTTCCTCCTTATGGTCCTAGTGGTCCTGAGGGGATTGGTGGCTTTCCTCCTTATGGCTCTGGAGGGTCTGGTGGCCCTCCGCCTAGTGGTTTCGGAGGCTCTGGAGGTTTACCTCCTGGTCTCTTTGGAGGGTTTGGAGGTATGCCTCCTGGTGGTACTGGTAGTTTTGGTGGTCCTGATGGCCCTTGTGGTCCTCCTCCTGGAGGCCCTAGTGGTCCTAGTGGTCCTGATCCCAGATATCAACCCCCTGCAGGTGGATTTTCCGTTAGTTCTTCGTCACAGCAACCTGTTTTTTAGTCAACTTATGGTCCTACTAGTAATTATATGCCATATCAATATTACCAGTATGTGCAACCCAACCAACAGTTACCTTTCCTAGAAAATTTGGACTTGCCTGATTTGTCCAAGTTGATTGATGACCCCATTAGACACAATCGCTCGTGGCCTCCCATTCCGATAAAGTTACCATTGGATATCCCAAAATACGATGGGAAGCAGGGAGATGATACGAAGAACCATGTTATGACATTCCATTTGTGGTGTTCTTCAAATTCCCTCATGGGTGACTCCATTCGGTTACGACTCTTTCAACGAACTTTGACCAGTACGGCCACGAAGTGGTACATTGAAATCCCACAACATTCGTTTATGGATTTTGGCTCGTTGGCAACCATGTTTCTTACACACTTTCAGCTCCCTATTCGATATGAAATAGGCACTGATATTTTAACCTCTCTATGACAAAACACCTCCACCCACATTTCTGATCATATTCATGAGTGGAGAAGGTGGAGAAGGATTATTAAGGCCCCTATTCCAGATCAATTACTAGCCGATTGGTTCACAAAATCCTTGTTTCCTCCTATTTCCCGAGATGTGGCTATGGGTAGTGCCATTACCGAAGAGCAGGCTATTAGTCAGGCTCAGTACCTAGACTTGGTATATTCCCAGTCTGGAACTCTATGATGACCTCATTCCTCAAGCTCCTCACCCCAATACTGATCCTGCCAAGCCACTAGCAAAAGTACCTGTTGATGGGATTGTTGGTTCAATCCAGTCCTCGTCAGCAGTGAAACCTACCAAGAAACCCCAAACTACCCCCCTCACTCCTTCGAATCCTAAGGTTTCCATCGAGGTCAACTCTATTCAAAGTACTCAAACCTCGGGTAATAATAAAAATAAAGGTAAAAATAGAAATAAAAAACCTGGAAACCAACAAGAGACTCCAAGACCAACCAATAGTGATAAGGACAAGGGGAAAAGGAAGGCAAAATATCCTTGTTTGCTATGTGGTGGTGACCACTTTTCAAAGGATTTTCCTCGTTGAGATGAAATCTCAGATTTGAAGTCCAATCCTGCACTTGTAGTACTTACAGATCCTTTTTCGTCTCAACAACAACTGATAGACCACATGTCTAATCAAGGTAACTCTAGTTTGTCAGAGGAAATTTGTATGATGTCCTCAGATACCATCAATCTACAAACTCGAAGTCAAAATTATGACAAACCCACAGAAAAGAAAGAAGATCATTCTTCTTCAGGGAAAGCTCCCACTACTAGTTCTCCTAAATCCTTATCTACTGTCCCCTTGTCTATCGAGAATCCTACTCTCGACATGATTTTGTGCCCACCTAAGAGTAGTCTTTGGAGGGCTATCTTTAATCCCAATTCCTAAGCTGCTCAATTTTATAATGTGCTTGAAAATCTGACTTAGGCACCTTGTTCAATGTCTACCTTAGAGGTACTCCAAAGTTGCCCTACACAGCGTAAAAACTTGTTGACAACATTAGGAGCTTTAGAACCGGATAATACTAACTTGATTCATTTCAATTTTGAGAACTATAAGCCTATATTACCACATAAACTTTCTTTTCAGATCATTACAAAATTTTTGGGAAAGAAATTTTTTCGAACGGTATTGGATGAAGGAGCTTCGACCTCAGTTTTGTCTCTGACTTGTTTGAAGGCTCTCAGCTCTCCCAAGCTTGTCACATCACCTACGACCCTCAAGGCCTTTGACGAATTAGGTTTCCAAACCCATGGTCTCATATCAGCCCTAGCGGTCGAGCCGTGGGGGAAAACCATTTCCATCCAATTAGAAGTGGTAGATGCCCCTTTAGCTTACAACCTCCTTCTAAGAAGGAATTGGTTCTATGCCATGACTACTGTTGCCTCAACAGTATTCCAAACAGTCCAATTTCCACATCTAGGGAGAATTGTTACGATTAATCAGCTTGATTTCTGTACGCCGGATGTTACTACCTCTACAGCTAATAACATCCCCATGTTAGGCCAGTCCCCTCCTCCTTACCAGTCGATTGGGGTAGGCATGTTGAAGGATTCATCCCTTATGGGGATTTTTCCATCCACTCCTCCTAGCACGGATACCGCGATAGTCCATATGATCGCCTCATTTGATTATGAGCCTAAGGGTAAACATGTTGTTGACTCCACCTCGTTGAGTACACATGAAGCTATGTATGACACCATTCAAACCTTTTTCGATGATCGCATGGATGACCTTGATCTAGTGGCTTTAGATCCTTACCATTTACTGTACTGGTTAGAACCTTCTCTTCCTGTTCTAGATTATCTCTCTAAGACTTTTCCTTTCGATGAGTCCATTATGGAGATCATGAATACGGATGAGCCCATTTGGGAGGATCACCATCATAGATCCATGTTCCTCCCCAACACCAGTTCGGTTAGCCATGATTTTGCATCCTTGTTTCCTACTGATATTGTCAACGTTCCCCATAGTCCTATATTGTTGCAAGATACATATTATGAAGGAAACCTTTGCAAGATTACTCAGACAAACCCGATTGACATATCATCCAAGCCTGATACTATCGAGCATGTTCATGTTGGGGAGAACTGCTTGACAGATGAATATGAAGCATATAAGGAACTTTTTAAGGAATTCCGTGATATTTTTTCCTGGTCCTATGGAGAGATGCCAGGGATTGACCCATCCATTTTGGTCCATGAGATTAAAACCTATCCCACGGCTAAACCTATCAGGTAGAAACTTAGGCAAGTCCATCCTCAGAAGGCCGCAACTATTAAAGCTGAAATTGAGAAACTTCTCAACGCTGGGTTTATTTATCTTGTACCCCTGACAGAATGGGTATCGAATGTTGTCCTTATCAATAAAAAGCAGGGAACCATTAGAGTCTGCATTGATTTTAGGGATTTTAATAAATCTTGTCCCAAGGACAACTTTCCTACTCCTCACATCGATCAGATTATCGACAATTGTGCTAGAAGTGTCATCTTTTCATTCATGGATGGCTTCTTTGGCTATGATTAGATTGATATATTACCCACCAATCAGCATAAGACGACATTCATTTTCCCATGGGGAACCTTTTCATATAAGAAGTTACATTTTGGCTTGTAAAATGCTGGAGCCATGTTCAAACGTGTGATGTCCTATGCATTTCACGATATTAAACATATTATTGAACCGTACCTTGATGACCTCCCTGCTCATTCACAGTGACGAGAGGACCACCTTGGTCATCTCAGACACATATTCCTGAGATGTCATCATTATAATATAAGGCTCAATATGCATAAATTTGTTTTTTGCGTTGAGACGGGATGTCTGCTAGGCTTTGTGGTATCCAAAGATGGAATTCAAATCGATCCTTTGAAGATTGCCGCTATTTTAGATCTACCAGCCCCAACTAATCTCCTTGAACTCTAAAGTTTGCAAGGGAAGGAAAACTTTCTCCACCGTTTCATGTGCAATTTCGTAGAGAAAACGCACGGTTATATGCCTCTCCTTAAGAAGAACCCTCCATTCTTCTCGGATGACCAAGCCCAACGTGCCTTTGATAATCTCAAGTATGCTCTAACTCATTCAAATGTGATACACCCCTCGGATTATTCAAAGGACTTTCTCTTGTATATTGCTACCTCCGCTATTACCATTGCCATGGTTTTAGTGCAGGAAAATATCCATGATCAGGAGCACGTGATTGATTACACCAGTAAGAATCTCATGGATTTCAAAACCCATTATTCATGTGTGGAAAAATTAGCATTGGCCACGGTCATTGTTGTACAAAATTTTCGTCACTACATTCTGCTCCGCACCACCACCGTATTGGTAGATAAGAACCCGGCATATTACATCCTGACTCGTGAGGTGCTCAGGGGAAAATACTCCCACTGGATCGTCATCCTTCAAGAGTTTAATCTAGAGTTTTCCAAGGCCACATCAAAGAAATCCTTGGTCTTTGCCGAGCTTATGTGTGATCTTCCTTGTGCTTCGACGGAATCTGAGCCCAGTGATTCATTTCCGGATGAATTCATGTTCTTGATTAGCACTACTAATCCTTGGTTTGGAGATTTGTTGATTTATCTCCAAACACAATGATTTCAGATGCATTTATCTTGTGATGATCGCCGTCGTATCCGTCACCACACAAAATACTCTCTCATCCTGAATGATACTTTGTATAGACATGGGATTAACTCTATTCTCCGAAGATTCCTCACTCATGAGGAGGATGAACATGTGTTGAATTGTTGCCACTCCGGAGCATGTGGCAGTCATTTATCTGGGATGGATACAACCCAGAAAATCCTTTGTGCTAGCTATTTCTGGCCTTCTGTCGTCAAGGACTGTCATGAGGCTATTAAGAAATGCCCACCCTGTCAACAGTTTTATCCTAACAATCGCACCCATCCTGCTCCACTACACCCCGTCATTGTCATTGGACCATTTGCCAAATGGGGTATTGACTTCATGCATTGTAAGCCTACCACAGTCGGGGGGCATGGTTACATCAATGTAGCCGTTGATTATTTCACAAAATGGGTTGAGGCCATGCCTACATATGTAGAATATGGTAATATTGCTGCTCTCTTCTTGTTCAATCATATCATAGCTATATTTGGAGTTCCGCAATCCATCGTTACTGATCACGGATCCCATTTCTGTAATCAGATGATGGAGGAACTGAGTGCCAAGCTAGATTTTCACCATGAAAACTCTACGCCATATTATCCACAAGTTAATGGTCAGGTAGAGTCCATTAACAAAGTTTTGAAAACTATGCTTCATCGAATGGTTGGAGATCATAAATCCAACTGGCACCACATTCTTTTCTCCGCTCTGTGTTCTTATCAAACTTCTGTGAAAACAACTATTGGTTTCATGCCATTCCAACTTGTTTATGGAATCGAAGTTGTCTTGCCGATCCAATGTCAGATTCCATCCTTACAACTTGCCGTCGAACTTCTCCCAGACACTTTCGCAGAGGAAGAAAGATTTTTGTACTTGAGTAACCTTGACAAGACTCGGAGAGATGTTGCCTTGGCTAATGAGGCACATAAGAAATGTATCAAGGTGTAGTATGATAAATCCATCCAGCCTCGTGTCTTTAATGAGGGTGACCTAGTATTGACTTATGATTAGAGATATGACAAACTAGGGAAGGGTAAGTTCGAATCCATGTGGTACGGACCTTTCGTTATTTCTAAGGTGTTAGAGAAAGGATCCTACGAGCTCATTGATTATGATGGAATCCCTTTGGGGAAACCTCGCAAAGGGTTGTACCTGAAAAGGTACTATGCCTAGGCATTTCTTGGGCAGTATCTTGTACATATGTATATTGATTGACTTTCAGTGTGCTTTTAGTATTTTCAAGATGGTTTTGAGTTTAGTGTCCGCATCTGTTTATACCATGTTTTGGTCAAGCAGATGGATTTCTACGGCTTCGCTGATGGTGCTTGCCACCACACCTTGAATCTCGCCTTGGCTGCTTGGGTCCTCTACTCCCCAACTAAATATTTGGTAAGTTCAGGAGCGGTTTGTATAGGTTCCGCTACTAATAACATCATCGAGTATGAAGGAGTCATCGATCTTCTGACTGAATATTCCTCCTAGGATGTTTGTGATCTAGTACTCTTGATGGACTCACAACTCATGGTTCACCATTTAAACCATGTCTACACCATTAGGAACCCGGTGCTATTCCGTCTCTTTCGGAGAGTATGTTCGCTAGAAAGGTAATTTGAAACCATCAATTATAGGCATATCCCTAGGGAACATAATGTAGTTGCTGACTCATTAGCTAATTACATACTAGATTGGCATATTTCCCATTCATGATATCAAAATCAAACATGGTACATTGTAAATAAACATTCAAAGACACATAAAACTCATAGAAAATGCATTTTCCATTTGAAACATATAAACAATTTGTAAAAGTCTGTATATATATATACAAAAAGTTTACAAAAATAGGTTCCGAGACCTCATCTAAAGCATGTAGGATTTCAGGAAAAATCATCATACAAAATCCTAAAGCTGTCAGCTTTCAGTACATATCTCATACACTAGTGTTTCTCATGATAACACATCACTGCTCGAGCTACTATATGTAGCAGCCTACTGAATCAACCCGGTACTCTAACTGTGGATCTCTGGTATCTCATTGGGAGGTCATCAATACCAACATCTGAGATATCCAAGGTCAACCTATCCAGGTTCTCCTCCAGCTCCCTGGTGATATCATCACCCTGTGGTACAAAGTGGGCTCCAACTCACCTATCCAGTGGAGATGCTCCTCCAGGTCACGCTGCTCCTACATCTACATGAGAATATATAGGTCTCGTCACTTAACATAAAAAATATAAAACATTAAAAACATAAAAAAAATTCATCCATTGTAGGGTTTCTTGCTTCTTACCAATGTCACTCCATTGTTCGCTAGGTGGGAGTGGTAGGTCAAGATCTCCAGTGAATTCCGTACTTGCGTAAGCATAATCCTCAACCATGACGATCTGATCTCGGAGACATCTGAAGAACGGGTCACCAAACTTCACCCTTCCCCTACCCACTCTTGTGCGAGCCATGACCTGGACGCACCTCAGCATACGGGGGTATCGTGCTCTCAGACTTCGGAAGACCACCTGAGGTCTCATCTGTGGAATCCGCTCGAAGAAGAAGCAGGATAAAATGGAACCAAAGCCAAACTACTTTATCTCTCTCTGCCGACACTTAGTCAGCTGATATTTGAAGATTGGAAGCATGGATTCTACCTAGTTGAACACCGTGGGTGCCATGGGCTCTATGGTGTATAGCATATGAGCCCTAGAATCCTAGTACATACCCTGACTCCTAGCCACCCTCTGCATGGTAAATAGGATGGTCCATAGGGCCCTATCCATCATTGCTTTGATGGGGATCTTCTTCCCTGATGTACCTGTCCCTGGTGCACAGTGACGATCTATAATCTCTCGAGTGGTAATATCACCTCCACAGGATCCTGTTAGTGAGATGGGGGCACCCCGTCTCAAGAGACCTGTCAAGAAGTAGATGTCCTCTACTTCCACTGTAAGAATATGGCCCCCCACCTTGAAATACTGGTGCTCTGGATTCCACATCTACAGTATGTGTTCTAGTAACCGCTCTTGTGACACCATGCTTGGGGTCCGAAAGAACTTCAGGAGCCCACAGTCCCATAATGTGGTGATGCAACCCACATTTCTCTCAGCAGTAGCATCCTCATTGTCATGCATTTTTTCTTTCCATATCACCATGTTTTGAGCAACCTAGACCTACCAAAAACAATCATAGTATGCTATTAGAATCATCTCTAATCATTAAAAATCAAAGCAATGAATTTATATTGCTCATACTATTAGTTTAATTTCTCCACGGCCGGCACCGCCTCTGCACCATTGGAGACAGGTAGTGACACTGCCTATCAGCTATGTTAGAGGTGCAGTTCTCGGGTGGTACCGCATATCCCACAAGGGGTAGCTGTGGTGCCCACTTTTAAGGTTTTAGGGCTTGCCATGTGAGCCCAAAACCCCAACAAATTGCAAAATAAATGCTATGAAATGAAAGAGAAGGATCTTAGTTGTTACCTGCAACTGACGATGCTGAAAACGAATGGTGGAAACTCCCGGTATCAGTTGCGGAAGATCTAGCTAAGAAAATGCTCCAAGTGCTCTCTGCTATAGGTAAATAGTGAAATGATTTGATTTTTTACTATTTACATGACTTATATAGGCATTTTTGGGTCTGACATACAATAGTTTTGATATAAAATCATATTTTAGTTAAAGTTTATCTGTCGTAATCCCTTAATGCTAGTTATGAATGCATTTAACACTTGTTTTGAGTCGACTACAGGATAAGAGAACTATAGTAAGAAGATTTGGGAAGTTTGTTTATGGATTTTTCACACTTTCATAAAACAAAAAAATTCAATTAGCGTTTATTACAACACTTTGTCATGCTCATTAAAATCCAGTATCAAAGTTTCGAGTCCATTTCAGTTTCTTTCCAGGATCGTTAAAAATTGATATTATGCAAAGAATCATCATGGAGTCTTCTTTTCACCTCTTTTTCAGACTCCTTAAACATGAAAATATCATCGAGTTCATTTCCGATTCTTTCCAGGCTCGTAAAAAATGACATTGTGTAAAGAAACCTCATGGAGTTCTCTTTAAACTCTTTTCAGGATCCCTAAATATGAAAAGATCGTCGAGCGATCTTGTCTTCTTCATGCTCATTAGAGTATTGGAAGAGTCATCCATTCGACGGTAGGTTATCTCTTTTTTGGTTTGGATAGGATTATTTATGAAAAAGGAACACTCCAGCCAATCATGACTGGAAGAGTTCTCTAAGGTATGATTTTACACTTTTTCGGGCCTTAGAGACTAAATCATATGAAAAAGGACCCCTTTAGAGTCTTCTTCCGTACTCATTAAGAATCTCTAAACATGAACGATACCGAGTTTTCTTTCAGTGGACTCGTTATATTAAACACTGAGAGACCTGTTTTGGGAATGAACCCCTCCTCTCTCAGGTTCGTAAAATATATGAGTCTAGACTTATCTTCCGACAAGCTATATCAAGTGTTTGTTACCCTCTTTGAACTCATAAAACCAAAAAGAGGCACTCATTGATCATGATGGGAGAAATGGGAAGGGAATCATTTTGTAAATAATGGCAGTTATTTATCGTTACCTTTGAACATGGCACTTGTCTGCACATCATGTCAGTCAATTGGGTATTCAGCCGATCTCCGTGATGATCCACTTTCATGAGTCATTGTTACAGAGAGAAATTCCTATGGCTTGGGGTACCACAACAGACAGCTTTGACTCCAGAAATCAATCTTTCCCAATATGCAATAGAAATAAAATGTCTAACACTAAAGGATCAGACCTCGTACCTTATTCTGGACGGTTGAAGTAGATCCCCGTTGAGTTTCCAATATTCAGCTTGAATTGATATAATACTTCCTCAACAACAAGTAAACAATACAAGCATACTATATATCATGGTGTTAGATCTATTCTAGCATATATAATCAATAATGTAAAAGCATTTGACATATTCCAATGGATACAATATTCAATCAAATACACATCATTGGATAGGAAAAGATAGTTCTTATTAATATAAATCAGAGATTACAAGATAGATACAACCTCTGATGGCACGTTTGTGAACCGGAGAAACTGAATCCCCCACTTGGGCCTTCACCACCTCAATCCTCCATCTCACGATAGCAAGCTCACTAGCAAAAGGCAAGCTTGGGAAGAACACAAAAGTGCTCCAAAGGGACAAAGGGATGCAAACTCAAGCATAATTTCCGGCAACAATGGACTATAGTTTCGTTGCTTTCAATCTCTCTATATGCCTTCAATGTACCAAGGGGTTCCTTATATAGCTTCACAAGGGATAATGAAGGGTCGAATCCGAGCGATCTCAAGGCATATGGAAGGCCAGGAGTTGAATGAGTCAGATCCATGTCAAGGAAAACTCCAAAAGGATTTGGACTATGCACACATCCCGATGTACGCGGTTATAGGGGTCAAACCCGCGTATGTACGCGGTTATCGAGTAAAAATATGCATATATCATTTTTTATATAGTTTTAGGGATGATCAAGGAAACATCAAAGGATAAAATATGGTCCATGGGGTCTAAAGAGTCTACAGCGGGACAGGGGAAGGCCATACAAAGTGTGATTCACCTAGAGTGGTGAAATCCGCTATAACAGATGCCCCCTAATGTGTGAGGTCAGAGGGGTCATACGATGGCCGAAATACATTATAATTCCATCCCAGAAGTGGAGTGATGAAGGATCCCAAATGGAAGACTAGCCACCCAATCAGCATAGTACAATGATACAACTATGCATATACCTGCAAGTACATATAGCAGTCCTGGATACATAAGAGTACAATGGCCATGAATAGGCATAATACATGATATCACATATGTGGTCATTGCCATGTACAATATACATAGATCAGAATCTCCATGATGAAGATGTACAAAGGACCATGATCTCCAAAATGGCTGAAGATATACAATAGATCAAGATCTCCATAGTGGCTAGAAATGTCTGACATACACTGGAATCAAGTCACGAGAGTTGAAATCTCATGAACACTGGCACGATCAAGGAGGTAGCATATAAGGGATGCCACCAGTCTGGAAGGTCTTCTACACAAACCGCTACGAGTACATGTCCTATTATGTGAATAGAGGTGTCGAGGTCGAACATAGTAGTCCATCGTCTGATTACCGGTCATTGATGTATACCATTAACAGACGCGAGATTACCCACCGATAATGAAAATGAGAATCAAGGTACTAGATTGCAAACTAACAAGTGTGAATAGATGTGTTGAGGTCGAACACTTGAGAGAATCCATCGATCAGGGGACATTGATGTATTCCCAAGAAACTGTCGATGGCGAGAGAACCTGCCACTGATGACTGCAAGTCTCAAGGCACTCACAAGGAATCTAGATTCCAATCCCAGAATAAATGATCTGAAGTTGATGGGATGAAATCCGCTAGAAGGAGGGCATTAAGGCATCCCCCATCATCCAACATGAGGTACTCAGCAAAGCTGTCTAATGTGGAAAGACTCAATCATAAAGTGCATGAACCAGTAACTGTACCGGGAATGACCGACATGCAAAGTCAAGATAACTGAGGAATGGCCGACACAGGTTTCAACTTCCTTCGAACAAGAGCATAGCGACGTATGGTGACTGAATGAAGGCAGCATAGAATCGATATACAAACTGGGACATCTCTGTGACACAGGAGGCATCAACAGAGGCTCCATAGGGACTGGAAGCTTAACCAGACGGTGGAGATAAACTCAGATAAACAAGTATAGCTCCTAAGTCAAACTATAACCCAACCAATGGATGTGATATATAGTGCTCTGTTCGAAGGCGACACGACTCGACAGCTGCCAAAGATAACATCTTTCCTTGTCCAGCTTTTTGGTTTTTTTATTTTTTTTGACTTTTTCAGTTATTTGAAAATCTTGAAAAAAGAATAAACTAGCTTTATAGTTACAAACTAGGAGGAGACAAGTGTCATAATGGCAAACAAACTAGTTCCAAGAAGTGGAACATACCTATGCTCAATGCAAGGATACATGTGTAGGATATCGAAACTCGGGGGAAAATCCCCTCCCGGTAAAAAGGGAAATCAAGCTGCGAAGGATATATAAAATGGCTCTGCATGGCTAGGCATGAGACAAGCTCGAGCTATATGGCTGAAACACAATGTCAGGGGAGCCGACATAAGCACAATAAGGCAGGAAAAGCTCATGATAATGCATTCACAACTTGACATAAGGGGTGTTCGGAGGGAAACAGGCCAGCATAAGATCAAGAGGACTATGAGGCTCTTGCGAAATGTCATGGCAGTACTATACAACAGACTCCCGGACCTAAGAGAGGACTCACAGCATGGGCACCAAATGCAAAGGGAAGCTGACTAGGACACCCATGTAAAGGAAAGCTCTACCATTCACATAGTACCACTTCTAACAGTAGCATGAAGGTTCCGTGATACCATGGAATGGGTTCATACCTAAGGTTCAGATGGAACGGTCATAAGGCAATGCATAAGTGCAAGCAGATGTGAAATCCTAACCTATATGCTAGTTCAGACATAATACCTGTGACCGGCCCGAACAGGTCGAAACCTCGGAGAGAGTGTACAAAACTGGACCCTACATGGTAACCATATTAGTCCAAAACATCCTAAAATAGTCAATAAAGAATCAAAACTATAGGATATAGGGAGGAATGATCTTGACAAATGCACCCAAAGGAAATAATGCGGTGAACGATGAGACATAAAAAGGAAAGTAAGGTGTATACCCAACGTTCACGCATCCACTACCACCCCCATGAGGGTGACCCCCGGTGTAAAGACCGAGCGAAGGGAGTCAACATCCTCCACAAATGGAGTAGAGGGAATAATGTGACCACTTCAAATCTATGAGCAGGGTAAGGGGTTGTGATGCCCCCAAGTCTAACACTAGGGTCCGTACTAGGACCAAGGATGGGTGATAGGATACCAGGCATGCTGAAAATAAAAGGACCTGAACTCAAGAGAGCATAAATATACTCAAGTAACCACGATCCCAAAGGCCAACTAGCGCACAAAGAGCACACTCATAAGAAAATCTACAGCCAAAATACAAGCAAACCAAGGGGAGGATATGTGAGCTCCCGAATGCAGTAGGTATGTTTCTCCTAGGAGAGGCTCAAAACTCCCATACACTACAAGCGGAGGTACGTAACCAATTATAGTGGCCCTCAGCTTCAACGCGTAAAGCGACTGTGCTGTCCGAACCCAACCTGGCCGGGACACCTGCAGAATAACCTCTACAAGTACCCCCTCAATATCCTAGGTAAGGTCACTAAGGTCACCTCAATATAATCAAATCTCAGGCAAACAGTCGCAGGCAGGATTGACCGTATGGGCAGGGTAACAAAGCCCGAAACTCTCGAAAGAGCCCCCAGATACGAATACAATCCTAGAAATATCTCCGGTGCTACTCAGTTATGACTAGGGGTCATCCCAATCAATAACCACTCACACTGCCTCATTCTTAACTCCCGTTTGAGAGGAGGATCCTGAGAACAATGGTTATACCAAGGATTTCACACACTCACCTAGATAGACACCTAGATGTTGTTGTTTAGTGATCTTGGAGAATTGACTTACAATGAACTATTCCAAGATCCTAAAACCTAAGCTTGTTGGTGCACCCTAGAAAAGAAAAGAGTGTAATTCATTTTAATTAGCGTTGATTTTAGTTGGCTGTAATTACTCAAAGGGAAATGGTCATGCAACTAGTGAAGTTATGACTCAGCAATGAAGTAAATATGCACACCATAACAAACAATGCTAAGTGCAATCTTTGTCAAATGAAAAATAGGGTATGCCACTACATGAGATGCATAAATATATATTTATTTTTCGAATGCCAATGCAATCCTTCCTATATGAAAGCCTAAACACAACTCTCATCCAAGCAATCCAATGCAAGTAACTCCTCAAATCCATATCTAAGATGCAACTACTTTGTATTTTTCAATATAAAAGAATGAAAAATGCAATAAAAGTAATCTAAGATTCTCAATCTCTGCAGCAAGTATAAAATACAAGCCCAGCAAGACACCGAGACAAAAAGAGTAATGCACTAATGGAAAAAAAAAGGATAAATGACTAAAACTACTTTCAAAGAAAAATCAATGAAAGAGCGGTCTCTGGTCACAAAAGAAGCATCCAACAGACAACATCAGACCCAAGGAAGACCCAACCACACTCACAACCCACCCATCAACTGCCCACAACATCAAACTCACCAAAAGGGAGGATGTATGCGACTGTATAAAGAACAGCTGCATATGTACGTGACTTTTGACCAAAAATCCGCGTATGTACATGACTTTTGGCCAAAAACCCGCATATACAGAGAAGGCAGTGGTAAAAAGCATGCCAAGGCCAAACCAATAAAGGGGAGTGTCAGTGGAAAAACATACTATAAAATGTGACACAGAAACAAAGAGAAACCAAGAGCAAGTCAATAATATCAAGCCCATTGTTGCCCCCAACCCCAAACAAAAACAAGGAACATCCCCAGCAGAGTCACCAATTTTGTTACGAAGAGAAATTCCTATGGCTTGGGGTACCACAACAGACAGCTTTGACTCTAGAAGTCAATCTTTCCTAATATGCAATAGAAATAAAATGTCTAACACTAAAGGATCAGACCTCGTACCTTATTTCGGACGGTTGAAGTAGATCCCCATTGAGCTTTCCAATCTTCAGCTTGAATTGATATAATACTTCCTCAACAACAAGTAAACAATACAAGCATACTATATATCATGGTGTTAGATCTATTCTAGCATATATAATCAATAATGTAAAATCATTTGACATATTCCAATGGATACAATATTCAATCAAATACACATCATTGGACAGGAAAAGATAGTTCTTATTAATATAAATCAGAGATTACAAGATAGATACAACCTCTGATGGCACGTCTGTGAACCAGAGAAACTAAATCCCCCACTTGGGCCTCCACCACCTCAATCCTCCATCTCACTATAGCAAGCTCACTAGCAAAAGGCAAGCTTGGGAAGAACACAAAAGTGCTCCAAAGGGACAAAGGGATGCAAATTCAAGCATAAATTCTGGCAACAATGGACTATAGTTTCGTTGCTTTCAATCTCTCTATATGCCTTCAATGTACCAAGGGGTTCCTTATATAGATTCACAAGGGATAATGAAGGGTCGAATCCGAGCGATCTCAAGGCATATGGAAGGCCAAGAGTCGAATGAGTCAGATCCATGTCAAGGAAAACTCCAAAAGGATTTGGACTATGCACACATCTTGATGTACGCAGTTATAGGGGTCAAACCTGCGTATGTACGTGGTTATCGGGTAAAAAGCCGCGTATATCATTTTTTATATAGTTTTAGGGATGATCAAGGAAACATCAAAGGATAAAATATGGTCCATGGGGTCTAAAGAGTCTGCAGCGGGACAGGGGAAGGCCATACAAAGTGTGATTCACCTGGAGTGGTGAAATCCGCTATAACATTCATGTCACTCCTTTGAGTCTTTCAAAAGAATGCATTGTCCACTGTCGCATTGTGTGTCTGTCCCATCCAGTCATGCTGCCAAGTATTTTTGTCATGCCACCCGATGTTCAAACGGGATCTGAAGAAGTTTTACCTCTACAGTCCACACAGTCTTTGTGTCAGTATCCTTTGATTCAGTCATATGGTTACTACATTTACATCATTCCAGAACTATGTTCTGAGTTTCATGTCGTCGATGTGGGACTCATCATGGCCCTCCTTCGATGAGACTATTCCCGTTGACATCAACTCATTATCCAAGAAATAGTCTTAGAAACAATACTTAGTACCTTCAGATTTGTATGCCTTAATGACAGATTCTCTCGCTCTCAACATAGGTTCACATAATTGACCTTTGATCGATAGAATCGACTAGGTGTTCGACATCAGGACATCTATTCACACTTAGTAGATTGTACTAGAGTACCTTAGGAACCATTGACATTAATGGTGATCTCCCTCGCACTTGTTAATGGTTCACATCATTGGCCGGTAATCAAGTGGTTTCTACCATGTTCGACTTCAGATCATTGTAATCACATGGATAGAATCGTACTTTCTGGAAGGAGATATGAAGACCCTAGGTATTTGTTTAAAGTGCTCATTACTTTTCCCTAGGTTGCGATGGAGTTTTGTATATCTAGCATGGATCCACATTTGTATGGTCGTGGCTATGCTCAAATTTGCGTCTGTATGACATAGATCTACATTGTATGTCTGGTAGCTATGTCCAAGTTTGAGTCCTCTATCACATGGATCTATGTTGTATTCTAGTATCCATGCTTATTTATTCCTCTCATGGATATGCCTTGTATTGGTCTGCAGCCATGAATTTGGTTACTTGTGTCTATGAGTCAACATACCGATGTACTACAGATTCCTACTTGACAACATGCTCTAATCAAACCAACATTTTCATCTCATGGCAATGACTTGGACTCTCAAAGCTCTTGTTTATCGTATCCCTCTAAGACTCATGCTTTGGGGGGCATCCTTTTACACTAAAATCCTGTCACCATCATGTGATAAGACATTTGACATACCTACTTGCCCTGAATCCCAACTCTTGGAGTGGAAACTCATGCTAATTGCCAATCTTCCATGAAAATTCCCAGCATCGTGCTTGCCCCTTTGTCTAGGAGCGGTACCTTGTTCACACCTCCTATCCCTTGTTGTCCACAAGCGGTGCCACTGCTTATGGCCCTTATTCCATAAGCATTTTTTATCAGAACTACTCTGTCATTGAAGGAGAAACACGGTACCCTGGGTAAAAAGGGAAAAAGAGAAGTTTCTCGAGGCTTCTAGATGATAAGCCTCGTGTCCTCCCTTATCCCTGTTTTTACAATGCTAAAAATTTAAATAATGCTGGAAACAACGAACAGAAATGGCTGCAGGTCTGCAAGCGGTACAGGTGGCTGTGCAAGTGCAGGAAAAATGGAGGCAAAGAGGCTGGGTTTCGGCGTGAAAACAAGGTCAAAAACAGTTCGCGGGCCGCGGGTATGGGGCGGACTCGCGCGGTCGGACCGCGGGTTGGAAGGCAACAGTCGCGCGCAGATCGCGGGTTTGAAGGAAACAGGCGCGGTCTAGGTCGCGGGTTTCGGGCTGACAGCGGCGGTCGGAGCGCGCCTGTGTAATGAACAGGTGCGGTTGGATCGTGACTGTGGGCGGAAAAAACGCGGTCGGGGCGCAGGACAAAATGGCTGACAGCGGCAAGCTGGTCGCGGGTTAGGGCCTGAAATGCGCGGTCGGGACGCGGCTGCGGAAGGAAAAAACGCGGTTTCCGGCGGCCGAAAACGACGGCTGAAAGTACAGTACGAAAAGAAAAATAACAATAAAAAGAGACAGCGGAGTCGCCAAAACTGTAGCTAGGGTTTTCACCCTAGCTTGTGCTAATGGGCACCTACTAAGGAATCTGGAATCCTTAGTAGTAGTTCAATAATGTAAACAAAAATAAAACTAAACTAAAGCAGTAAAAGTAAATAAACAATATGAAGTAAAAACAGTAAAGAAATGTGTAATAGTGATTTTATTTATGTTACCTCCAATGAGGAGGTTGGTGGAGTCCGTTGCGCTGGTCCGATGTCGGTGGCTCCGAGCTCCAAGATGCTTCTTTTTCCTTTTCCGGTGGTGGAAATGGGCCAAAAAGGTTCTCAATGATGAAAATGGCTTGTTGGTAAGCTACGGTTTCGAGAATAATTTTGGCAGAGGCAGGATGCTTTTGACTGTGGATGTGAAATGAGGGGTCTCCACCACTTATTTATAGTTTTTTAGTGGTGGAGTGCTGGCCCATGGTTTTGGAAACCATGTGGTTTAGGGCAGCTTGTTTAGGGTTTTTTCCTCCTTTTCCTCATTATTTTATATTTTTTCTTCCCTTTTGGGGATTTTGCTATTTTTAGAGGAATTTTGGACATTTTTGGAGGAAAAAGGGGATTTTTGGCCTTTTGGAGGCATTTTAGGCGTTTTGGAGGCTTTTTAGATGGTTTTATGGCCTTTTAGAGGCATTTTAGGCCTTTTGGAGGATTTTTAGATGGTTTTATGGGAAATATGGTAGGCAAATGGACAAATGAGCCATGTAGTGGGGTAGATGAGGTAGTTAACCATTTTTGGGTGTTAACAGGAGGCCCATTTTAGACCCCAAAATTCCTCTAATGTCAACCTATCTAGGTTCTCCTCCAGCTCCCTGGTGATATCATCACCCTGTGGTACAAAGTGTGCTCCAACTCACCTATCCAGTGGAGATGCTCCTCCAGGTTAGGCTGCTCCTACATCTACATGAGAATATACAGGTCTCGTCACTTAACATAAAAAATATAAAACATAAAAACATTTCATCCATTTTAGGGTTTCTTGCTTCTTACCGATGTCACCCCACTGTCCACTAGGTGGGAGTGGTAGGTCAAGATCTCCAGTGAAGTCCGTACTTGCGTAAGCATAATCCTCAACCATGAGGATCTGATCTCAGAGCCATCTGAAGAATGGGTCACCAAACTTCACCCTTCCCCTACCTGCTCTTGTGTGAGCCATGACCTGTACGCACCTCAGCATACGGGGGTCCCATGCTCTCAGACTCCAGAAGACCACCCGAGGTCTCATCTGTGGAACCTGCTCGAAGAAGAAGCAGGATAAAATGGAACCAAAGCCAAACTACTTTAGCTCTCTCTGCCGACACTTAGTCAGCTGATATTTGAAGATTGGAAGCATGGATTCTACCTAGTTGAACACCGTGGGTGCCATGGGCTCTATGGCATATAGCATGTGTGCCCTAGAATCCTAGTGCATACCCTGACTCCTGGCCACCCTCTGCATGTTAAATAGGATGGTCCATAGGGCCCTATCCATCACTGCTTTGATGGGGATATTCTTCCCTGATGTACCTATCCTTGGTGCATAGTGACGATCTATAAGCTCTTGTGTGGTAATATCCCCTCCACGGGATCCTGTCAGTGAGATGGGGGCACCCCGTCTCAAGAGACCTGTCAAGAAGTAGATGTCCTCTACTTCCACTGTAAGAGTATGGCCCCCCACCTCGAAATATTGTTGCTCTGGATTCCACATCTACAGTATGTGTTCCAGTAACCACTCTTGTGACACCATGCTTGGGGTCCGAAAGAACTTCAGGAGCCCACATTTCTCTCAGAAGTAGCATCCTCATTGTCATGCATTCTTTCTTTCCATATCACCATGTTTTGAGCAACCTAGACCTACCAAAAACAATCATAGTATGCTATTAGAATCATCTCTAATCATTAAAAATCAAAGCAATGAATTTATATTGCTCATACTATTAGTTTAATTTCTCCACGTTCGGCACCGCCTATGCACTGTTGGAGACAGGTAGTGGCACTACTTGTCAGCTATGTTAGAGGCGCAGTTCTCGGGTGGTATCGCGTATCCCTCAAGGGGTAGTTGTGGTGCTCGCTTTTAAGGCTTTAGGGCTTGGCATATGATCCCAAAACCCCACCAAAATGCAAAATAAATGCTATGAAATGAAAGAGAAGGATCTTAACTATTACCTGCAACTGACGATGCTGAAAACGAATGGTGGAAACTCCTAGTATCAACTGCGGAAGATCTAGCTAAGAAAATGCTCCAAGTGCTCTCTGCTATAGGTAAATAGTGAAATGATTTGATTTTTTACCATTTACATGACTTATATAGGCATTTTTGGGTCTTACATACTATATTTTTGATATAAAATCATATTTTAGTCAAAGTTTATCTGTCGTAATCCCTTAATGATAGTTATGAATGCATTTAAAACTTGTTTTGAGTCGACTGCAGGATAAGAGAACTATAGTAAGAAGCTTTGGGAAGTTTTTTTATGGCTTTTTCACACTTTCATAAAACGACACTTTGTCATGCTCATTAAAATCTAGTATCAAAGTTTCGAGTCCATTTTAGTTTCTTTCCAGGATCGTTAAAAATTGATATTGTGTAAAGAAGCATCATGGAGTCTTTTTTTCACCTCTTTTCTAGACTCCTTAAACATGAAAATATCATCGAGTTCATTTCCGATTCTTTCCAGGCTCGTAAAAAATGACATTGTGTAAAGAAACCTCATGGAGTTCTCTTTAAACTCTTTTCAGGATCCCTAAATACGAAAAGATTGTCGAGCGATATTGTCTTCTTCATGCTCGTTAAAGTATTTGAAGATTCATCCATCTGATGGTAGGTTATCTCTTTTTCAGTTCGGATAGGACTATTTACGAAAAAGGAACACTCCAACCAATCATGACTGGAAGAGTTCTCTAAGGTATGGTTTTACACTTTTTTGGGCCTTAGAGACTAAATCATACGAAAAAGGACCCCTTTAGATTCTTCTTCCGTATTCATTTGGACTCTCTAAACATGAACGATACCTATTTTTCTTTTAGTGGACTCGTTAAATTAAACATTGAGAGACCCATTTTGGGAATGAACCCCTCCTCTCTCAGGTTCATAAAATATATGAGTCTAGACTTGTCTTCCGACAAGCTATATCGAGTGTTTGCTACCCTCTTTGAACTCGTAAAACCAAAAAGAGGCACTCATCGATAATGATGGGGGAAATGGGAAGGGAATCATTTTGTAAATAATGGCAGTTGTTTGTTGTTACCTTTGAACATGGCACTTGTCTGCACATCATGTCAGTCAATTGGGTATTTAGCTGATCTCCATGATGATCCACTTTCATGAGTCATGTCACTCCTTTGAGTCTTTCAAAAGAATGCATTGTCCACTGTCGCATTGTGTGTATGTCCCATCCAGTCATGTTGTGAAGTCTTTTTGTCATGTCGCCTGATGTTCAAAGGGGATCTAAAGAATTTTTACCTCTGCAGTCCACACAGTCTTTGTGTCAATATCTTTTGAGTTAGTCATATGGTTACTACATTTACATCATTCCAGAACTATGTTCTGAGTTTCATGTCGTCGATGTGGGACTCATCATGGCCCTCCTTTGACGAGATTATTCCCATTGACATCAACTCATTATCCAAGAAATAGTCTTAGAAACAATACTTAGTACCTTCAGATTTGTATGCCTTAATGACAGATTCTATCGCTCTTGACATAGGTTCACATCATTGACCTTTGATCGATAGAATCGACTGAGGGTTCAACATCAGGACATCTATTCACACTCAGTAGATTGTACTAGAGTACCTTGGGAATCATTGACATTAATGGTGATCTCCCTCGCACTTGCTAACGGTTCACATAATTGGCCGGTAATCAAGTGGTTTCTACCATGTTCGAGTTCAGATCATTGTAATCACATGGATAGAATCGTACTTTGTGGAAGGCGAGATGAAGACCCTGGGTATTTGTTTAAAGTGCTCATTGCTTTTCCCTAGGTTGCGATGGAGTTTTGTATATATAGCATGGATCCACATTTGTATGGTCGTGGCTATGCTCAAATTTGCGTCTGTATGACACAGATATACATTGTATGTCTGGTAGCTATGTCCAAGTTTGAGTCCTCTATCACATGGATCTATGATGTATTCTAGTAGCCATGCTTTTTTATTCCTCTCATGGATATGCCTTGTATTGGTCTGCAGCCATGAGTTTGGTTACTTGTGTCTATGAGTCAACATATCGATGTACTACAGATGCCTACTTGACAACATGCTCCGATCAAGCCAACATTTTCATCTCATGGTGATGACTTGTTCTCTCAAAGCTCTTGTTTATCGTATCCCTCTAAGACTCATTCTTTGGGGGGCATCCTGTTACACCAAAATCCTGTCACCATCATGTGATAAGACATTTGACATACATACTTGCCCTAAATCCCAACTCTTGGAGTGGAAACTCATGCTAATTGTCAATCTTCCATGAAAAATCCCAGCACCGTGCTTGCCCCTTTGTCTAGGAGTAGTACCTTGTTCACACCGCCTATCCCTTGTTGTCCACAAGCGGTGCCACTGCTTATGGCCCTTAGTCCATAAGTGTTTTTTACCAAAACCGCTCTGTCATTGAAGGAGAAACATGGTACCCTGGGTAAAAAGGGAAAAAGAGAAGTTTCTCAAGGCTTCTAGATGATAAGCCTCGTGTCCTGCCTTATCCAAACCATTGTGGGTTAGTTGAGCTTGAGATCCCTCATCCTAGGATCTTAGAGGCCACCTCATCCACTAATCTCTCAATCTACCCTATCCATTGAGCCTTATAAATACAAGCTCATATCCATGGTTGAGGGGAGAAATATTAAGGTATTGTTATGCTGTTGGATTGATCACTTGGCCCAAGATCATTTGGATGTTCAAAGGGGATCTAAAGAAGTTTTACCTCTGCAGTCCACACAGTCTTTGTGTCAATAGCTTTTGAGTCAGTCATATGGTTACTACATTTACATCATTCCATAACTATGTTCTGAGTTTCATTTCGTCTATGTGGGACTCATCATGGCCCTCCTTCGATGAGACTATTCCCGTTGACATCAAATCATTATCCAAGAAATAGTCTTAGAAACAATACTTAGTACCTTCAGATTTGTATGCCTTAATGACAGATTCTCTCGCTCTTGACATAGGTTCACATCATTGACCTTTGATCGATAGAATCGACTGAGTCTTCGACATCAGGACATCTATTCACACTCAGTATATTGTACTAGAGTACCTTGGGAATCATTGAAATTAATGGTGATCTCCCTCACACTTGTTAATGGTTCACATCATTGGCCGGTAATCAAGTGGTTTCTACCATGTTCGACTTCAGATCATTGTAATCACATGGATAGAATCGTACTTTGTGGAAGGCGAGATGAAGACCCTGGGTATTTGTTTAAAGTGCTCATTGCTTTTCCCTAGGTTACGATGGAGTTTTGTATATCTAGCATGGATTCACATTTCTATGGTCATGGTTATGCTCAAATTTGCGTCTGTATGACATAGATCTACATTGTATGTCTGGTAGCTATGTCCAAGTTTGAGTCCTCTATCACATGGATCTATGCTATATTCTAGTAGCCATGTTTTTTTATTCCTCTCATGGATATGCCTTGTATTGGTCTGCAGCCATGAGTTTGGTTACTTGTGTCTATGAGTCAACATAACGATGTACTACAGATGCCTACTTGACAACATGCTCCGATCAAGCCGACATTTTCATCTCATGGCGACGACTTGTTCTCTCAAAGCTCTTGTTTATCGTATCCCTCTAAGAATCATGCTTTGGGGGGCATCTTGTTACACCAAAATCCTGTCACCATCATGTGATAAGACATTTGACATACCTACTTGCCCTGAATCCCAACTCTTGGAGTGGAAACTCATGCTAATTGTCAATCTTCCATGAAAATTCCTAGCACCGTGCTTGCCCCTTTGTCTAGGAGCGGTACCTTGTTCACACCGCCTATCCCTTGTTGTCCACAAGCGGTGCCACTGCTTATGGCCCTTAGTCCATAAGTGTTTTTTACCAGAACCGCTCTGTCATTGAAGGAGAAACATGGTACCCTGGGTAAAAAGGGAAAAATAGAAGTTTCTCGAGGCTTCTAGATGATAAGCCTCGTGTCCTCCCTTATCCCTACCATTGTGGGTTAGTTGAGCTTGAGATCCCTCATCCTAGGATCTTAGAGGCCACCTCATCCACTAATCTCTCAACCTACCCTATCCATTGAGCCTTATAAATACAAGCTCATATCCATGGTTGAGGGGAGAAATCTTAAGCTATTGTTATGCTGTTGGATTGATCACTTGGCCCAAGATCATTTGGAGAGCATAGAGAGCTAGAGTCGGAGCTTATGGGGATGAGAATGCTTGGTTTCATGGATATGCATGTCAACTCTAAGGCTTGGCTGTAAACTTCTTCATATTTCTATATTAATGCAAGTTGATTTATGTCCCACATATATTGTTGTTGTTTGATTTCACATGTATGTTGTTAGATTCCTTAGTCACTAACATGGATTGGTAGATTATATTCTGGTAGTTTTGATATGTTTGCATGTTGAAGATTATTGCAGGTACACAGGGTAACTATCGAGGCATTACATTCCAGGTATCTATGGCGTTCAGGGAGAGTCTTCAACCTCTGTCCTCTATTTGTTCTGGATCTGAACCATTCAAGCCAGTGGAACTCTTTGTTGTCCACAGGAGGTGAAATATTCCAGCTAACAAAGGTTTGAATGATCGCTGCAGCAATTGTAGTGATCCCTTGGAAAGTATGTGGAAATGGCAGGAAGTGAAATCACGTCACACAATGAGAGTAGAGGCTACCATGACCAAATCACACCTTTATGTGATGCATGCAGCTCCTAAAATGGACGACACAACTTCCTCAAGATAGATTTGGTCTCCAAAAAAATGTATCACTGCTATTTCAATGGATAATGCCCCCAATGAAGAAGAATGGGAATCCAAACACTATGTCCCTACCTTCTATAAGGATTGGTATAGAACAAAACTACCCTGGGGGGCTTGCATTTACACAGATTCACTCTTATGAAATTCTGATATTTGGTCTAATTTTAGCTGGTAGGTCTCATGTACAATACCCTTGAGATCGAATTGAGTCCTCTATGAGGCTCAATTAGAGTCCTCTATGAGGCTCAATTAGAGTCTTCTATGAGGCTCTAAATGAGGAGGCAAAGCCGTGTATCCAAGCGTTTTTATCCAATTAAATTCCATGTCTTCCTTTGTGTATCCAAAGATGTGTATCCAAGCATTGTTATCCAACTAAATGTCATTTCTTCCTTTGTGTATCCAAAGCTATGTATCCAAGCGTTGTTATCCAACTAAATGCTGTGTCTTCCTGTGTGTATCCAAAGTTTTGTAGCCAAGTGTCTTCCTTGTGTCATCAAGTAGATCTGACTTTCAAATACAACGAACTCTATTTTTTTCTTTGAATCAGTCATGCAAGGTAATTCACAGTAGTGTATGGTTGGATATCAGCCATGAATGATAGATCATTGCTCACAGTTGGTGTTTGCATTCTGATAAGGGAATGATGCTCCTCTAGATGTCCATGACTTCAAATAGAGGCCACACAGCAGTTAGAAGTGAGGTTGATGCTCCATTAATTAATCTTCACAAGCCCAACTTTCATTTAACTACGCCTAATTCAGATGCCAGTTGATTTGGGATAGACACCCCACTAAGAATCACCCACCAATACTGGAATATGACTGCTAACAAGTCAACAAACTCAGCAAATAACACGCCCTTGCTCAATACATGGTGATGCCTTCCCTAATAATGAAGAATATGCACAGCTGTGTAGTAAGTTAACTGTCTTCCCTAAAACATCACAAACTTATCCGCAATGAAGCACACAATAATAGATTTCGATGATCTATCCTGCCACCAATTAATCAAAAAATGCTAACCTTAATTATTCCCCAGGGTTAAGGGTTTAAACATACCAATGTATTGTCAAGTGTTCCAGCCATAATAAACTTGTAATTTGGACAAAAATTGACAAATGAAACATGGTTTCTCATCATCCATAAGCGCCTTCAAGCAATGTCCAGTGGAAAAATCCCAAATCCTACAGATCCTGTCACAACTATTGGAAACTGAAGTGAATGGCCGTCACATGCCTACTTGACAACATGCTCTGATCAAGCCAACATTTTCATCTCATGGCGACGAATTGTTCTCTCAAAGCTCTTTTTTATCATATCCCTCTAAGACTCATGCTTTGGGGGGCATTCTGTTACACCAAAATCCTGTCACCATCATGTGATAAGACATTTGACATACCTACTTGCCCTGAATCCCAACTCTTGGAGTGGAAACTCATGCTAATTGTCAATCTTCCATGAAAATTCCTAGCACCGTGCTTTCCCCTTTGTCTAGGAGCGGTACCTTGTTCACACCGCCTATCCCTTGTTGTCCACAAGTGGTGCCACTGCTTATGGCCCTTAGTCCATAAGTGTTTTTTACCAGAACTGCTTTGTCATTGAAGGAGAAACATGGTACCCTGGGTAGAAAGGGAAAAAGAGAAGTTTCTCGAGGCTTCTAGATGATAAGCCTCATGTCCTCCCTTATCCCTACCATTGTGGGTTAGTTGAGCTTGAGATCCCTCATCCTAGGATATTAGAGGCCACCTCATCCACTAATCTCTCAACCTACCCTATCCATTGAGCCTTATAAATACAAGCTCATATCCATGGTTGAGGGGAGAAATCTTAAGGTATTGTTATGCTGTTGGATTGATCACTTGGCCCAAGATCATTTGGAGAGCATAGAGAGCTAGAGTCGGAGCTTATGGGGATGAGAATGCTTGGTTTCATGGATATGCATGTCAACTCTAAGGCTTGGCTGTAAACTTCTTCATATTTCTATATTAATGCAAGTTGATTTCTATCCCACATATATTCTTATTGTTTGATTTCACATGTATGTTGTTAGATTCCTTAGTCACTAACATGGATCGGTAGATTATATTTTGGTAGTTTCGATATGTTTGTGTGTTGAAGCATATTGTAGGTACACAAGGTAACTATCTAGGAATTACATTCCAGGTATCTACGATGTTCAAGGAGAGTCTTCAACCTCTATCCTCTATTTGTTCTGGATATGAACCATTCAGACCAGTGGAACACCTTGCTGTCCACAAGAGGTGAAATATTCCAGCTAGCAAAGGTTTGAATGATCACTGCAGCAATTGTAGCGATCCCTTGGAAAGTATGTGGAAATGGTAGGAAGTGAAATCACGTCCCACAATGAGAGTAGAGGCTGCCATGACCAGATCACACCTTTATGAGATGCATGCAACTCCTAAAATGGATGACACAACTTCCTCAAGATAGATCTGGTCTCCAAAAAAATGTATCACTGCTAGTTCGATGGATAATGCCCCCAATGAAGAAGAATGGGAATCCAAACACTATGTCCCTACCTGCTATAAGGATTGGTACAAAATGGAACTACCCTGGGGGGCTTGCATTTACATAGATTCACGCTTATGAAATTCTGATATTTGGTCTAATTTTAGCTGGTAGGTCTCATGTACAATACCCTTGAGATCGAATTGAGTCCTCTATGAGGCTCAATTAGAGTCTTCTATGAGGCTCTAAATGAGGAGGCAAAGCTATGTATCCAAGCGTTGTTATCCAATTAAATTCCATGTCTTCCTTTGTGTATCCAAAGATGTGTATCCAAGCATTGTTATCCAACTAAATGACATTTCTTCCTTTGTGTATCCAAAGCTATGTATCCAAGCATTGTTATCCAACTAAATGCTGTGTCTTCCTGTGTGTATCCAAAGTTGTGTAGCCCAATGTCTTCCTTGTGTCATCAAGTAGATCTGACTTTCAAATACAACGAACTCTATTTTTTTTTTAATCAGTCATGCAAGGTAATTCACAGCGGTGTATGGTTGTATATCAGCCATGAATGATAGATCGTTGCTCACAGTTGGTGTTTGCATTATGATAAGGGAATGATGCTCCTCTAGATGTCCACGACTTCAAATAGAGGCCACACAACAGTTAGAAGTGAGGTTGATGCTCGATTAATTAATCTTCATAAGCCCAACTTTCATTTAACTACGCCTAATTCAAATGCTAGCTGATTTGGGATAGACACCCCACTAAGAATCACCAACCAATACTGGAATATGACTGCTAACAAGTCAACAAACTCAGCAAATAACACGCCCTTGCTCAATACATGGTGATGCCTTCCCTAATAATGAAGAATATGCCTAGTTTTGTAGTAAGTTAACTATCTTCCCTAAAACATCACAAACTTATCCGCAATGAAGCACACAATAATAGATTTTGATGATCTATCCTGCCACCAATTAATTGAAAACTACTAACCTTAATTTTTCCCCAAGGTTAAGGGTTTAAACATACCAATGTATTGTCAAGTGTTCTAGCCATAATAAACTTGTAATTTGGACAAAAATTAACAAATGAAACATGGTTTCTTGTCATCCATAAGTGCCTTCAAGCAATGGCTGGTGGAAAAATCCCAAATCCTGTAGATTCTATCACAACTACTGGAAACTGAAGTGAATGGTCGTCATAGGGGCTGAATGGGTAGGAAAAACCTTCAAGCATTTCTTGTCGTCACATTCCAAATCCTCACAGTTTCATCAGTTTCATCAAAGGAGCCATCAACTATAAGATCTGAATGCGGATTAAAATTAACACAGACAACATAACTAGTGTGGTCCTTCAATGTTTTGATGTAGTCACCTGTGTGGACATCCCATATGCACAGGGATTTGTCGTTGGAGGCAAAGGAAATGTAATCGGAATCGGATGACCATGCCATGTCAGAGACGCTATCCATGTGACCTTGGAGCTCCTTCTTCACACTTTTGTCACCTACAGACCATATTCTCATGGTTTTGTTGGTAGAGGCACTCCCCAGTAATTCCCATCCACAAAAAAATTGATGCTTGATATTTCCCACTTGTGTCTTGGTAAAATGTGTTTAAGCTTGTAGGGGTTAAAGGTGTTTCCTGAACCCTTTTCTTCCAAGGCCATTTCCACTTATTAATTAAGCTATGTTTTAGTCCTGCACTACCTTACTCCCTTCCATCTTTGGATTCATGAAGGAATGGCGCCAAGATTTGTTTCACTGTCACAAATGGGTACCGACTAATATGCACCTCATCGAGTTTTGATTCACTCTCACAAATGGTACCAATTAATATGCACCTTGACTGTGGAAAAGTTGAATCTTTCATTTCTCAAATTTCAAATCATTTACTTTCATTTTATTGTAATTTAATATATCAGGGAAGTGGTGTTTAATAATAAAAAACATACGCTTTTTAAGAAGCTAGAGGGAAAAAACATATGAAGTTTTAGATATTGTAAATTCAAATCTATGAGATATTTTATAGGTTATAGGTTAAAATACTAACCAATTAGGATACATATCCAAACTAAATTCATATTTAGTTAAAGCTTTATTTTAAAAATTAAATATTGTTATTAAACTTTTCTTAAAATTTTTAACATATTTATTATTAGTACACTCATATAGTTTGTGGTTGGACCATGTAGATAGAAAGTTTGAATTATTTTTTTATTCTTTGTATTTTTCTAGGTAAACTACTTCAACTTTGAGTTATCTATGTCTAGCTACATGTTATCACCAGCATTCTTAGTGTTATCCATTTACTAACTTACAATTATTTTTCTATTTTTTTTGTCATCTCACATTCTTCTAGTTATCTACATTGAATTGTTTGTTATCCATTCATCAACTATGAGTTATCCATGACTATATTTGTGTATCTTGAGCTCATATTGAGTAAATTATATGTTTTTAATATGCAAGAAGGATGCCACAACTCAACATGGAGACTAAAAAGAGGTTAAACATCTCAAATTACAAAATTGATTGGTGCAAAGTTCATAATAATGATATCATCCAATGTGGTAGTTAATAATCAGTGTATTAGGGTGTTGAGTTAATAGTCTATATTCTTATAGCTACAATAATGGATTTTCCCAAAGAATCAGTATTTGACATTATTACATCACATTGGATTTATGAACTCATATTTGAGATGTAGACCTTTCACACTAATCATCATAATCACCACCACCATCATCATCATCATGATCATCTTCATCATCATCCTCATCATCAGCAGCAACATCATCATCCTCATCATCAATGTCATATTCATCATCTTCATAATCATCAACATATTCATCATGATCCTCATCATCAGTGTCGTCACCCTCTTCCTCATTATCATCATCTTCATCATCATCATATTCATCATCTTCATCATCCTCATCATCATCATCCTCATGATCCTCATCATCATCGTCATCTTTAGCATCTTCATAATCATCAACATCTTTATCGTGATCCTCATCATTGGCCTCATCACCCTCTTCCTCATCAACATCATCATACTCATACTCTACATCACCATATTCATCATAATCCTCATCCTCTTCCTTTTCCTCCTCCTCCTCCTCCTCCTCCTCCTCCTCCTCATCATCAACATCCTCGTCATTATTGGCATCTTCATCATCGTCGTCGTTGTCGTCATCATCATCATCGTCATCGTCATCGTCATCATCACAACTTTCATCATCATCATCATCTTCATCATGATCTTCATCATCACCGTAGTCGTCATCATCATCATCATCCTCATTATCAATGTCATTGTCATTTTCACCATCATCAACATCGTTTCCATCGTTTCCCACCTATCCCTTGAAATCTGTCGTAATAACACAGTATGACTAGATAAATGCAAAGAGATAAAAGGAGATAGCATCCGGATATTATCGATAGATTTAGAGTGCTTGGAAATACATATACCTTGATAATGATTTTGGATCATATCAATTTATTAGACTTTATCAAATCCTATATATTGTAGTGTTCTTTATATTCATTGTTGTGTACATCATTGTAATGTAGAGTGCTCCATGTGGGATTTCCATGTTGGGAGTAATCCCCTTAGGTCCGTTGGAAATATCTTGAACTAATAATTTTTCCTCTGTATGGCTAGTAGTTACCAAGGAAGGATTTCATCCAATTGGAGATTTCTAGGCCAATTTCAATACAATTCTAAGGCCAAAATAGTTATCAAATTACTAAGATGTTTAGTATATGTTACACATTTTCCAACATAATTATAAGCATACAAATTGACATTGAATCCAACTACACACATAATAGTATGTTTTATTTCTTATAACAAGCAACTTAATTAACCTTTCGAATAAAACAATTTTCTTAGCATCACCTTTTACCTCTTATGTGGTAGTAAAACATTATAGGTTGAGGTCGTAAATCCAATTTTAAGCTTTGGTTCTACTATATTAATTAAAATAGTTTATATTTTTTATTTTTTACTAATCAAATAGCAACTTTTTATTAATACAAAAAACAAATTATATGTTTTGTATTTTCAAACTAACTAAACTACCCATGTGTGTTAATATAAATAATATTAACTTTTATCCTTTAGCACTTAGCTCTCAACACATTCTCACATGACCTTAACTTCATGTACTGGTCCCTATTGCACTCATGAATAATGGTTTTGCTTATACGTGATCTTGGATTGTGAATCAACATGATCTTGACACGTCACTGTCCACATCAATGCCACATTCTCCAAAAGGTTAATTGGATTGACATGTCATTGTCCATATGTTTGCTTCAACGCCATGTTCGCCTCTCTGTCCATCTCAATTCCACGTTTGCTTCAAAGCCATGTTCGCCACGTTTACTTCAATGCCAATGATGACACTAATACAAAAGCGCGGATTTTTCCATGGAGGTTTTCCACGTTTCATAATTTTTGGTGTGAAATTGATCCAGGTATGAAGTTGCCGTCGCTGTATCGAAGCTTCCTCGTCGCTCTATCGACGTCAGTGATCTCCTCCGTCGCTATATCGACGGCGGCTTCCTTTAACGTCGTTGTATCGACGGCGCTACCCAAATATCCCTCCCCTCCAATAGATCCCAATGTTCTTTACTTATCAAACCCTGACACAATACATACATCCCTCCTTATTCACACCCATGATAACTCCAATTCATCTCATAAATTCCTTTACACTCATAACTAACAAATCAGAGATCAAATAGACATTATCATACTTGACAATGAAAACCAATAGAACCTCATATCCATATAATATCAATTGTGTACAACAACATTGTCCTAGCTAACTAATCAATAAATGAGGTTTTATTACCTTTACCATTGTCCCCTTCAAGAATACCTTCAATTATATTGTATCTCCACTTGATTGCCCCGAATTGATCCTTGACCTCCCATACCAACAACAATGCAGGGATCTCTATAATGCTCACCATGATTCATATACTATCTACAAAAATGACAAATCTTTTAAGTTAGGCACCGCCAATAATTCTATCTCTTAATCAAGTGAAGTTCAACATCTGCGTCTCCAAATATTCCTTTCCCTCCATAGTCTCCCTCCCAACCCTACTCCACAACCATGTACCTAGGGTTCTTATCTCTTAGTCCTTGTATCATGCCATCCTTCTTACCCTTATTCATTTCCAACCCCTTAATATAACCCAAGGTTTCTTGTTCAATTTACAAGACCTCCTCCTTCCAACTACTATCATGTAATCCAAGGTTTTGGTTCAATTTACATAAGCTCCTCCTATATAATCCAAGGTTTTTTTGTTCAATTTACATAAGCTCCTCCTATCATATAATCCAAGGTTTTTGCTTCAATTTACATAACCTCATCCTTCCAAGTACTATCATATTCTATGCATCACCTATTTTTTAATGACTTCATAATATGATCTTGTAGTGCAACATACCACTTTGCACCCACGACCAGTTTAGGGAAACAAATAGCCTTCTCAAAGAAACAAATCTCTTGCTCGCGGGGATTCATCTATACCAGGCCATTTACCGCCTC
>LPNX010131380.1:0-15931 GCA_001517045.1 Pseudotsuga menziesii
ATATATATATATATATATTTGGTATAGTTCGGTTTTGTTAATAGGCCTAAGCCTCGACCTTTTAATTCTAAATGTTGTAAGCCATTCCTTATTATTTGATTATATTTTTGTAAATTGTTTATTTAATATTTTAATTATTATCCTATATTGTAAGGATTCTAGTGCAAAGTTTATGGGACATTTTACTGTGTTTAAGAGTAATATTTTACTCTGTTTTTGGCTCAAAAGGGTTAAATAATAAGTAAACCCTACAGTTCGATAATAGCATTATTTATACTTAGTAATTCTTAGCTCTATTTATTTAATATTTTCCTTAATTATTTTTACAACTTGTTTTTAATTCTCAGCTAAGAAGGATTACGGTTTATTGCTGCATACTTGTGAATAGGATATATTTATTTTTCAAAATCTAAATAGTGTATTTAAGTTACTATAGAGACTTCTATATAATATCAGAGACACATAGCGTCTAAAAATAAAATGTTATACAAATGTTTTGAAATTTATCTTTACCTAGTTCTTAGATGATAGCCTGTTTACTATACTTATGTTTATTAATTAAACTGTAAGTTCTAAGTTTTATAAAGAATACTAGTATTAGATTAGTTCTATAAGTAATATGATTACTAAATGTTTTTACATACCTATATTTTAGTTTTTATTTGTAGTAAATACATTTAATGCAGACATTATTTACTACTTCTTACAGTAGAAATCATAAGCAAACTAAAGTAAATTGTAGTTACAATTTTTGTTTAAGTGAAAAGAATTATCATATTCACCTAAACAGCGAGCTGTACTAGAGTACTACCTGAGCTAGGCATGGAAAAATATAGTATGGAAATTCTAATTCTATATGTTTCTCATTTTGCATATTTATTACTATTTCTAACATAAACTGCAAATTACCAAGTCTAACATTACATAGTTACTCCTTTCTTCACAAACCCTAATTAAATACTAACATGCTTGTAGTTAAAAACTAGTAAACATTTTACTGAAGACGGTAAATAAATATAATAACATGAAGACAAATAGAACCTGAAAATGATAAGGCGACAACAACGTAAGGAAGCTATTCCTCCCAACCTACTCCTAGAGAACGCTCAGACAGCGCTTCCTCAGGACCCCCGAGCCTATTCCTGGTCCTCCTGGTAGAGTACTAGGTGGATAATATAACCTTAAGACCTTATGTCACCTAACTGGTCCAATTACCTCAGTATATCAAATCTGCTCACAGCAGTAAGAACTTCAGCCTAATAGCTGCAATAAGTTCAGTCTCAGCAGTTAACCCCTCAAACTCACTTCAGTAATCCCCTCCATTGAATTTGTCTTGAGTAAATTCATTCACCCTAAATGATCACCTCTTAGAATGAGCAGCCTTAGCTATATTCAAAGGAAATTTTTATAGAGATTCCTAGGTCTTTTGGGTCATTTTTCATTTAATGAGCCACCTGCTCCAATTCCAATTTCTTGGAGAATCATGACCACAAATATAGGGAAGTTGCCACCTACAACAGTTGGAAGTAGTTTGATGATGCTGCCACTTATCAGTGTACTCTCCACCCAGTCTCATCCACCAAGTGACCAGTAAACAATCTTGTAACAGCTTCCCTAAGCTATTATCTCATTATTTATTTATTTATAAATAAAATATTCTGAATTAGATTAATTATTCTTGACCCCACTTGGTCATCAATTACAACTTAGCATAAAATATAACACAATGTTCCTCAAATAACATTAAATTGTTTTTGAAAATTGGGGCATGTGACAGTCATACTCAATCATGTCCTTTATATGATAAGTTAAACAACTGAGTAACCGCTATACCTTAGGTTTCTCATTCACAATATATGACACATACCTGAGCAGACTTAGAAATTTACTATTCAGTTCTTTCATATTCATTGTACCCAGTTTTAACTCGTAGAATTTCTTAGCCCTTTCCTCATAGTACTGTTCAGATAAAAAATTCTTTTTGAAATATTTCTTGAATGTAATCCAATTTATGTTTTTCTCATTTATACCTTTTAGTCTTTTTAAGTCCTGCCACCATATATCAGTTTTTCCCGTAAGATTATAAATAGCCATCCTGGCCTTCAGTTGATTAGAGTAGCTATAAATTTGGAAGTATTTCTTCATCCTGGATAGGCAGGATTCTGCTTCTTCCCCCTTCTCAGTTTCTCCATTAAATGTTGGCGGCTTGATCTTCTTGAAATCCCTAGAGATTTCTGCATAAGGTTTATATTTTCTCTTCCTAGTATGGTGGTTATCTTCACTACTGTCACTAGTATAATGAGAGTTTTGTTTATTATTAATAATTTGTATAATTATCACAATGATAATGAAATCTATAAAGTCAAAATGTATCATTTCATTGATAAATCATAAAATTCAAACTATGATAAAGAATGAGGTTTTCATGGTATTGGTAAACCTTATATATTAAACCTTGGAACCTTCATTGGTAACAAACCAAATCATGCATTGTATTGTTAATATTTGACATATGTAAACAATGAAACCTTTCGATGGAGGAATAACAGCTATGGAAAGATCCATAGTAGGGTGTATGCCCTTGATCTTAAGGTAATAAGTTCCAATAATAATCAATTATTCATACATTTTATAGCAAGACAATCATGTTAGAACGAGTTGTATGTAAAGACTAATAGTAAGAATTTAGTTGTAAATCAATATTGTGGATATAAAAAGTATTTACACTCTAGAATAAATTCTTATTGTTGTATGAAGTCTATAGTACTAAGAGTAAGGTAAACTTCATGGAAGTTGTAATCGTTTGGTCTCTAAATGTATACAATGCCCCAAATGAATTCAAACCAAGGTTAGTTTAGACTTGGTAGTAAAGGATAGTAGAACTATCCAAGAAAAAGTATAGTATCATTTGTTATTACAAATAAATAATAGGGTGATGTAATTTCATCACATTACTTATATCATGAAGAAGTTTGGAGATAGAAATCACAACTTGTCAATATTTACGCAATTGACGATTTATAAAAACAATGCATTAATAAGGTGATAAACTTCCTCTAGTGGAGCTTAATAAAAGGTAGAGCTAAGAGTTCTATATAAGCTTGTTTCTTGAAAGGCCTTAGGTCTGTTTCCATACTTATAAACAATATTGTACATTTTATAAATAGCAACAGCAATAAACTTTTATTTCAATATGAGTATTGATATACTAAGTCTTGAGCTCTAATAAGAACTGGAAATAGCTTAGAGTAAAGATAGAAAGAAGTTTTATCTAACTTAGCAGTCATTCTGATAAAAGACAAATAGTAGGAAAAAGTTATTGACCTTTACGACATGAAGTTTAAGTACTATCACATTTGTAAAACAAGTAAAAGAAACGTTACTTTACCTTGTAGTACCTTGAATTCTTCTGAGCAAACTTTTACTCTAACACTTTATTTATACTAAAAGAAGTATATTTGGTTTAACACCTTAATAAACTCTTACTGGTTCAAAATTTACCTATCAAGCCTGTAAGATCCAGAAATCCAGGTACGTTAGCAATCACTAAGTAAGCCCCAGTTAGAAAGTAAATTCTCACCTACTTGACAAATCAAACCATTAGTATAACTAGAAATAACTGAATGCAGATTATTTACAGCACATATCGAAATTAAAATAGTATTAATCTACAGTGTGTTTAAGTTATGGTTACTTTTGTTAACTGTTCCATTCTTTCCGTTAGCTGCTAGCAGTTATCCAACTGTGACCATAAACAGTTTATGTTACATAAAAAAATCTAATTTTTGTGAAAATTTGGGGTTTTGACACTTTCCACTAGTGTGATCCCTTCACGAGATGAATTTCCAATGCACCACATCGTTTCCACATTGTTGATGGACTTCTCCTAAGTATTGAGATGTGTTCTCTCTTAATCCAACCAATGTGCCTGCACCCCATGTGCCTTGGGTGGCATGCCCCTTCCTGGTGGGTGTGCACCCCATCTCTAAGAGACACTTCCCTTGCTTGTCATACCAACATTCTTGTGCCCACATTGTTCCACTTTCCAATTCCCTCATGTCTCGCACTTGTCATGCTGCTAGGCTACCTCGTCAAGCTCCCAATTCATGGTACTCATTGGTGAATCAAGAGAAGTCATTGCTAAGACCACCAATGTTCCTCTAGACCTTCTTGCTAAGTGCATCTATACGTTTCCAATCCGGCATGCCAAGCCCCCATGCCAAGCTTGTCCGTGGGTGGAGAGTAGTTGAGGTGCCTCTCACCAAGGCCATTGCAAGGAGGATGATAAATTCAATGATAATAACATCTAGTCATGTATTAACAAGGTGAAGACATGGACCCCTTTGGTTATAATAAAAGAGAATCTACCCTCTTATATGAGACTCATACAAGTAAGGATATCTTGTAAGTTTGGAAAGATATGGAAATTTAGAACATAAATTACAGAATGTCCCAATTTTATAATCCAAATTCGTGCCATGATAAGGAACTTCAAAGTTCCAACACTTATTATGGGTTCTAACACATGAATCCTTTAAGCTTAAATTAACACAAACAAGGAGAAGCATTATTGATGGGTTCTACTATTTGAAGGCAAGTTACCAAATTTAGTTGAGCCTGCAAGATATGTCATTCAATTCAACTAAGTTATTCATTAAAATTCGTTTTGCTTGGTTATATGCATCATCCATAACATAGAAAATTGATTCAAGAAAGGTAATTTAGAGGGTGGCAAGGGAAATTATTTGTCTCCCAATGTGGTTAAGGGACCACTAGCTTCACTAAGGTTGCTGGATGTAAGGTCATGCTTTGTGATAATCCTACTGTAGTTAAGGTACCATGGTTCAACAAGCCAAAGGCGTGGGAGTATGTGTACTTTTAAATTTTAAATATTCTCTCGTAATTTTTTTCAGTATTATAGATTATATATTCGATATGTATCAAATTTGAATTCTAACAACCTGGAAAAGGTAAGGGTATCATGAAGTGGTTGAGTAAAAATGTTCAACACAATCCTCACACTTAAACAACGTGTTAATTTATAGAATTAATGACACAATGCTAGACTTTAAGAGAAAGCATCAACCTCATACAATACAGCAAGTGTGTTACAATAACTATGTCACTATGTGTAAGGCTCAAACACCAAAAAATAAAAATAAAAATAAAAATAAAAATACAATACAACAACTTTATTACTATGTATACGACTCAAAAACCTTAATTAAAAAAAGAGTGTATAACAAGTACAATTATATATATATAATTCTCACCAAATCACTTGATAAAATAAATTTCTACACATTTGAATGAAAAAACCAAACATAATATCCTCTTTGATAAAATATGTTTTTACACATTTTGAAAGAAAAAAACCAAACCTAATATATTCTAATGATGTGATGAGATGGTAACTTAATTTTTTTATATAAAAATATAATAATAATAATCGAATTATTATATAAATACTCATAAATATTTTTATCAATTTATATATTATTAATGAAAATATTACTATGATAAAAGTATTAAAATCTAATTTCAAATATTTTTATTATTATTTTTCTTTATATAAAATATTTAATTTTTCATTTAATAAAATAAATATTATAAAAATTAATAAAAATATTACTATAATAAAAATATTTAAATCTAATTTTAAATATTTTTTATTATTTTTCTCTATATAAAATATTTGATTTCTCATTTAATAAGATACAGATTCTATGAAACAATCTAGATAGATAAAAAATATACGGTTATAAAATAGACCAAACATTAAATAGTTTATAAAAATATCCTTTATGAAATAGTCTAGATAATCAAATCTATACAAAAAACGCATACATGGACATAAAATGGACTAAATATTAAATTGGTTCAAGTAATTTGCACTCTCAACAAAAGCACAAAGATCCCAGATTACTTATGCTCCATCTTGAAATTTTGTAAGTATTCTTTTTCATGCGAAAATATTTTATATTAATGATAATGATGATGATTAACGTCCATCGGGACCGACTCAAGGCACTCTAAGAGAAAGTGATTTTCATCCCTAACGCTCATATACTCACACAGATGGAAAACCCTTTCCACCCATGGATTTTTAGGAATAGACCAACACTTTGTTTCACTATGAAGTTCATCAGAGTTCATTCTAATCTTGTCTATATTAATTTTATTCCGTGAGCTAGTTGCTACCAAGATATACTTATGATCTTCCAAGTTAGGATTAATGACCTCCTTATAGTATCTTAATTTTCTCTTAACCACTAAATTTTCCTCACAACATAATTTTTCTTTAAACTTAGAAGTAATAATATTTTTGACATTATCGATGTTCTGCAAAATGTCATTTTCATCAATGCCCCAATGGTTTAAACAAGCCAAGGTATCTTTATACCAACATTGCTTGAGGCGTAGTTGGTTTTGACTTGAGTTTAAAGCAATTTTAGGAAGTCTCTCATTTCCCATGTTATTTATCTTATTCTTGTACATCAAGTACCTAGTCATAGTCATGCTCTCGATGGGGAAAAGACCCACTTCTATTAGGAGAATAGGATAAGGCGTATTGTTTTTAATTTTGAGGTTATAAGTTATAAACCACTTCTAGATTTTCTCAATCTTCCTTCAAGATTCTCTAGAAATTATGCATCCCCATACTTGACAACCATACAAGATAACAAGGATGACAAGAGTTTCAAAGAGGAGCTTCTTTTGATCCCACATGACCAGATTAGTTGATTTACAGTTACCTTCCAGACCAAAATAAGCTTTCCACCCTCTATTAATCATTTTCTCAATGTTATAGTTCCAATTGATCTTGTGATGAATATCAATTCCGAGATACTTGTAAGAAGTCACTTCCTCTATATTTCTATTATCATAAATAAAATTTGCGTAGGTGTCCTTCTTATATTTTATAATCATGATTTTTGTCTTGTCAGTGTTAATAGTCATACCCATGTTAGAGCAAAAATATTTAAGAATTATTAATTTTATAAAGTAGGAGGGTGATAACTATCCCAGTTAAGATTGTACCGGTGAAACCTGCTTCTTCTAAACACTTTTGTAGCTTGTAATGCCCCATATTTTGACTCCGGCATATTCATCACTCAGACTTATTACAGTGTATTTACTTATTATCTGTGGACTCAACTATACTTCATAAACTATATTTTGGCATGTTATATGTGATTATTTACTGATGTTATGATGTTATCAGGATTATGCTCTGATTATGATATTATGAAGTTATCATGCTTATATAATTTATGCTTTGATTATGATGTTACGACGATTAACATGCCTATGTAGATGCTTTGATTATGATGTTATGATGATTATCATTTATATGAAATTATTGTGGTTATACGATTATCATGCAGTAGTCGTCATCATATTCATTTATTTCATAACAAAAACATATAGTTGATTGTAATCCTTGGTATGATGTGATTTGTATGATGTGGTACATGGGCACCCATCCATGATGCGATTCATTTTGTGATTTTATGTGATGAAAGGAAATAATGTTGATAATATGGACCAGCTATTGATTTAATATTGTTATGAATGCATGTTTGCATAGTGCTAACCTGCAGGGTACAGAGGCTATGTGATAGCCAAGTGGGTGATGCAAAGTATGACTCAATACATATCTTGAAGAAGAGCCTTAATTGCCAAGTGATGGTACGATGGCACGTACCAATAAACTCGATAGCAACGCAGTATGGTTTGATGAGTATATACCCAGTATGTTGAGAGGGATGGATGCATTTCCCACCCTATGTCACTTTGATACTCGAGGTCATGGGAGGGCAGTGCTGAGACACGCTCCCCAAGTTGTTGTGATGACGATGGTCGGATGCCTGCTAGGAGAGGCTAGGTCCGCTAGTTAGCTGACGCTACCGCTCTCAGGTTCTGTGTGGGAAGGTCAGTACAACTGACATCCACTGTGTACTAGCAGAGGAAGGATAGGGAGGATGCGGACGTAGGTTAGGATGGTTTGACATATTAGTTATTATTGTTGAGAGTTGGACATTTATGATACCGGATTAGTGATGGTAGGTACCAATCTTAATTGACTGATTAATAAGAACATAACTGTTAAATAACTCTGAATGTCAAAAGAAATCATATTATATCTGTATATTGGTCTTGTTGCGTGAAATATTATTTGTATCAGCTAGAATTTAAGGGTTTTTGCTATAGTACATGTGCAGCCTGTGCATGTACTGGCCATGCATGGACACCTCACACATGCACGCTAGTATGAAATATTAATTGAAAAACATTAAATAGTTGGATGGGTTAACTAAGTAATTGTGATTTATTTAAACCTGTAAATGTACCTTATTTATTAAAAATCAATGTGTGGGGGGGACTTAACAATAAACATAAACATGTCCATGTTATCATTTCAATCAATTAATAATAATACTGCAATTAATTATTTATTGATTAATAATAATAATAATTATTTTGTTTTGTTTTCATTATCTATTATTATTATTATATATTATTAGTGTTTATTATTAAATACTTATTATTAAGTTATTAATAACATATACTAAATTACAATATTATTATTACCATTTTACCATTAGCATAAAACATTAAACAAACAATATTGAGTAATCTTATGACAGTTAGTTACGTTTTAAATTTACACGTACAATTCAATAGGATAAGCATCTGGTAATTTCCCAGCATATCATCCGGGGTGAAAAATTGTACAATTCAAGAAAAATTAATTGAGTACAAGGAATGTCTTAATAAAAAAACCTGAACTAGGTGAACTGCCCAAGAAAATGACTGAATAAAACCTATTATTTAAAATATGAAGGAGGCAGTGGAAGAAGAAAAGGCGATGGAAGAAAGGAGGGGAAGGAGGTATAAGGAGGGGGATCAAATGGTTGGAGAGGGGGATTTTTTGCAGAGCATCTTGGGGAAGAGAATTTTTATAGAAGAAGAGAGTAAGGAAGGTGATGGAACAGGAAGGGAAGAAAAATGGAGGAGGGGGTTAACTCCAGAGGAAGAAATACATTCATTAGAGGGAAGTTGCTATCGGGTTTATTGGCACGTGGGCTCAGGGGATAGGAAACCCATCGGTTTCCTAGGGCCAGCAGGTTCAACACTGGTCGGCAGGGTGGATCATCCAAATTGGCATCAAGGCTCAGACAGGCTCAGACGAGGGAGAGGCAAGGCCACAGGAGCAGGATTCAAGGACTATCTTCAGCTCGCTAAGGTTCAGGTATTTTTCAGTGAACCCTCTCTTTATTTTACAAATAAATGAATCCTGAAAAATAAAAATAAGAGTAAATGTCACTTTGCTGTTAAAGTTTAGGACTAGTGCTCTGCCCAGCAATAGAGCACTACATAGCTTATTAATGTAAATTCCAAAAAAGGGTAGGGGAGAGTGGGAAACCTTGTTTAAATCCAAAATTACAATTTATATATGTTGTTCACCCCTCATTATTCATAAACTTGGCAATGACCTTTTCATATAACCTTATCGTGACAGCTCCATGGGGGTTCACTCAATGAACTTGTTACATAACACGATCGTTCATAGGATATTAAATAATATCCCTGATTATAATAAATATTGGAATATTCCTCCTAAAATTGTATTGATGAACCCCCTTCCAATATACCTTTCCCATTAAGAAAACCTCTAGTTTCACCAGATATTGTAGGTATTCATTTTTATCAACCCATTTTTAATACATCCTTTATATCATATTATCAATTTGTAACAAACAAGAGCCCTAACACATATTAGTATAAGAAAACTGGGTGCTAAATAAAATAATGTTATAATGCTAATAATGATCCCAATGGGATTGTAGGTGCGACTGATCAATTTGTAGTGTTGGATATTGGAAACCCAAAGAAATAGTAATGGTGAAGGAAAAATATGTAAAAGGAAACCCAACTAAGAGATCAATGTAACAAGGAATATAAAAGATTAATAGTCCAATAGTCAGTGAAATGTTTCGAAAATATTTACATGCATCCTCCAATTGCCTGATGAGATCCTGAAACTATTCAACATTACAAAGAAATTCAAGATTACCCTTTAAAGGAGTGGCAGAATCCAAAATTTTATTTCCCGGAAAATATATAAGATATTTTCAAGCCTTGTTATCTGATGTAGATATGCAGTAATTTAGACTCTAATAAATTCCTGTAGCTTCACTAGTGGAGCATGGTTATTAGTAGTTTGAGAAAAAACATTTTGTAGTTCTTAATCATTATCGAGGAATGAGTCACCAAGAGGATTTGACGAGGAATATGATAAGCCACAACCTTGTGTGAGATATATGAGGGATTGGTGGGAAGACAGGTCTCTTTGGGATGCCTTCAAATATATGAAGAATAAGCTATTTATATGAATCCATCCCACTATTTGAATCGTATTCCTTCAACCTACCCAAATAAATTAACCCCCAATATTTATATTACTATTTCAAATTAAAAAAAACCCCTTGACCCCTTAATACGAGGCAATATTTTTTTTGAAGTTGTAAGGATTATTCAAACTCCCAATATGAATGGACATGATATGATATTTTCTCTCTAGTGAACGCCCCGTGGACAACTCTCAACTCAAAAGGAACCTTAAGCTCCTGTAGCCTATTCCACGGGTTATTTATAGGAATTGTATCAAAAGATTTTCTAAAATACACAAAGAAACAAAATAGGTCAGACTTATTATTAAAACATTTATTTTCAATGATTCTAAGTGTAATGAGGTGGTTCGTGGTTGAATGATTCCTTCTAAAACTTGCTTGGCCTTTATCCCGCTTACCTTCCATTTCTATCCAATCATTGATATTATTTTCTAAGATAATACCATATAACTTAGCTAAGAGAAGGCTAATCATAATAGTCTGATAATTAGAGGGGTCATTTTTATAACTACTTTTGAAAATAGGAATAATGAGGCTTTGGGTCCAATGTGTAGGAAACCCTTGCTTGACCGCTAGATTAAAGAGTTTGTGGGTGTGTGGGATGACGACATGCCCTCCCATATTTAAGATATCTTCTTGGTATCCTTCAATGTCTTTAGATTTTCCATTTTCTAAGTGCTTAACCCCAAAATCTGTCTTCTAACAAGAAAAATTATTTCGTTGTAAGAAGGGTTTGAATTCTATCTCTGATACCAAGGATTCATAAAGCTTTTTAAGATAGGAATTCCAATCTTTTAAAGCAATTTTATTGTCTTTTTTTTTGTGAGTTATAATTTTCCTCCAAAATTTCTTAGGAGCCACCTTGGAGAGGTGTAGGATATTTTCTTTCTTTTACTTAGATAATGTTTTTTTCCTTTTAATTAAGGATTTGAAGTGATTTATCTTGTCTATTTTTATCGAATATGTAGTAGCTTGCTTAATTTATTTTCTTGCATCTTTACACTCTTGATAATACCAAGGGTTGGTTCTATTATTTCTTGTTTTAGTCGAGAATTCAATAGAGAAATTTTTAATGGATGACGAGAGGGTTGTAGAAAAATTATGGTAGATATTTTTTATATTCTCTATACTAGATAAAGGAAATAGTTCATTTTTTAAATCATGGAGAAAAATATTAGTTTTATTTTTGTCGAAGATCATGTGATTTTGGCATTGATAGTTTTCCTCCTTGGGATCTCTATGCATGGCAATATTCAGAGTTATAATTAAAGGTCTATGATTAGATACGGGTTCATGTTCGTTGAATATGTTGACATCTATTAATTTGTTGTATATAGGGATATCAGATATAACATAATCTACCACACCACTTCGAAGCCCATGGATACAAGTCACCTGGCTAGAGTTTGGCAATTTTGTGAGACCATTACAAGTGGTAATATATTTAGCACTACAAAATTTGACCAGCTAAGACAAAAATAAATTTTCACCTAGATCTTCATAACTTCTATTGTACCTATTAGCTAGCTCAAGGTCTTCATCTAACCAAAGAGGCTTATGGTTGGAATAGTTTCTTAAAATAATAGCTTGGTTACTCGAAGTTTGAGCATTGAAGTCACCCATCAAAAGGATATTCCCTTCCTTCCTTAAACTAGAAATATCATGTTCTAAACCATTATAAGGACAATTTTTATCTAAATTGGTTTTTTTATAGAAGTTGAAATTAGTAGGGGAAAAATAACAAATGGCTATGTAGGTTTTTCATCATTAATGTATGTGATATCTATCCAATAAATTGGTTGTAAGGGTATTTCTTATAAATCCTAACATGTGGGCATATTTTCTTCCTAATGTAACAGGTTATACCCCCAATTCCTCTACTACATGAACGCTTATTTCATATTGACCATAGGACAGACCCATCTATATCAGGTACATTGGACTCCTCATGTTCCCACGTTTGAACCAATAATACAATATCAATTTTTCTCAGGATCAGACTTAACTTAGATCATTTGTTCCATGTAAATCCTTGATAGTTCCAGAAGAAGATTCCGAGTGTGTCAAAGTGCTATTTATTACTATCATTTTGTTTTCTATCTCTAATAACAAATTTCTTGTTTTTTATTAAAGCCCATTTTCCCTCCTTCCTAGCTTCTTTTATCTTTTGGACCTCCTTTCTTAATTCATCCTGATCCTCTGGAATGAGGTCTTCATTTATAAATATTCCCGTATATGTTGTATTTTTGTTCAATAGAGCTAGCATTAACTCGTATTAGCCTTTATTTATTCTCAATTAATTTCCCCAACCTATTTGCTTCTATGAGACCGGTAGTTTCAATTTGTAACCTATTGTGAAGTTTTGTCTTGACAATGGCTAACATATCCTCTTCTTACTCCTCTTTTAAACCAAAAACTCTAAGTTTTAAAGCTCTTTTGTTACACCCATGGTATAAGGCTATGAGCTTATTCATTTCCTCTTTAATGGGTTTGATATCTATTTTACCTTCTATATTATTAGAGTTAGGATGTGGTTAAATTTTTCCTCTGACTCTTTAATCATATCCTTTAACTTAATATTTTCTACTGTATCTGCCTCTCCTTGTTTGGGTGTTTTTTGAATTTCCATTGCATGCAGTCTAGTCTCCATTATCTCTACCTTGTTCTCCAATTTTTTAATCTTATCGTCTATTTGTTTTGGATCTCTTCTAGAAAAGATGTAAGTTTATTATGGAGCGCGAATTTCAACTCTATCTAGAGTTTAGCTTCTATTTCTTCCCTACATTTCTCTAATGATTTTATGTATTCATAAAGTTTAGCCACTCCTTCTTCCCTATGTTTCTCTACTGACTCCATAAATTCATAAAGGTTATGTAGGGTAACTGTGCTAGGTATTCCTTTAACAAGTTTTGGAAAATGCAGTGAATTACTCATATTTATGTAAAGATGTTAAATTGTATATAGAAATATTAAGAACCCATATCAACCCTCCCCTTTATTTCGTTAGTATATTTTATTGGACACATATGATTTGTAAGTCGTCTCGTTAGTATGTTGTATTATCCCATATTTATGGGGAGTAGTAGTTGTTTAGATTAGACTTATTATATAAGTGATTGTTAAGGCCAATGAAGGTATCCAAGAGTTATTTGTATTGAGCTTTCTGAAAGGAGGTTGCCCCCTCGAAGCGGTCCGCGATCAATAAAATCTCTTCTGTGCTCTGTTATTTCTGTTATATCGTGCATTCTCATTGTTTATTACAGGAGGTTCCTCACATCTGGTATCAGAGCACTTTCCTTGGCACAAGTGGGAAATTGTTTTCTCTTATTTTTTGCAAAACAAATGAGGGAAAAATTGGGCGACGACTTTTAGATCAACTTCTGAAACTCTTTGCACAGATTTAGAAAAATCAAGTTACAGATCTGAATTGCTCTTGCAAAAATACTCATTTTCAAAAAAAATCATCTCATTTGGAGTTCTGAAAGTGGAGATATCGTTGATTTAAAATCATCTATTTTTTTAGAATTTCGGTGACGACCGCGAAATTTGTAAAGTGAAAATCGTTTGCCCGGGTGCCCATATTTATGTTCTGATTACGTAGGTAGATGCATAGTGGTTGTTCCAGTTCAAAAAACAGGCTATAATAGTGATTTTGAGCAATATAGATCAACTTACGCTCATTTTAAAATTTTCGTCTCAAAACCCTAACTCTATTTATGGGTTGTTGTTGGATCGCTGAGTAGAATTTCATCATTTTGCAGTGGCTATTAGCATTGTTATTATTGCAGTAGTGCTTCTTCTTTGCATTTGTATTGTTCATTTCAATTGCAAGTTCGGATCAAGGAATAACCCCTCTCCGCTTAACTGTGGGAGGTACTTAGGAATAACCCTAAAACTCATTATGAGGAGTACCACAGGAACCCCGAAGTAGTTGGCCATTGAGAGGACCTGGAAAGTGAAAAGGGAAATGACCCCTACCCGATTTACTAGTTCCCACCCATGAGGTAAATCAAGAGCTGTTGTTTGTGGCAAAGCAGTTATTCGTTTTACCTGAGCCATGGAGTGAGGGGTATTGCCCCAATACGCAAACTGTTAGAAAACATTGGTGGCTGAGTGACTCCCCTAATCCTTTAGGAATATAAACATACTTGGGGTCTATATATATTGTCGGTTGAAAAATAGCATATTGCATCTATCTAAATCCGTCACAAATGAATTCCGGCTTTAAAAAATTTCCCCGGCTATCACCGGTGCAGGAGAAAACAAACAAATGGAAGATGAACTTACCACCTTGAAGACCAGACTCGAAGATCTGGATAAAAATTCCTTGGCCTCCATCTTCAACATTTATCCATGAGAAACCGATGCCAGTATGAGTCTTCTGCTGTAATATCCCAAAAATTCATAAAAATTTAAAAATTTTCAAGTGACATAAAATGTTTAAAGTCGCAGCTAAGTACCTGGTAGAGGTTAGCGGAAAATGAAACAGTTTATTAAAGAACACAAGATCGCTTCTTTATAAGAACCTGAAAAATAAAAGGTGTAATCTTAAAAACTTGTGTTAGTGCTATTAATGAATTTAACAGCTACAATTCTATCAGAGTTAGGAAAGGACTTGCATTTTGCTGCTGCTAGATATATTGATGTTTATCTTTTGTCAAGTAGGTAAGAATTCTTGTATGTGATCGGGGATTACTTAGCATTCAGCTAACTCAATTGGACTACTGGTTCCTTACAGGTTTAGCAGGTGAGTGTAAGATCCAGTAGGGTGTTATTTAAATTCATGTTGAGAAGATACTTCCCTAGCATGATTAAGATGCTAGTCTTAAAAAATGTTCTAGTATGCTGCTTGTCTTCAAGGAGGTAAAGTTAATCTTTTTCTATCCTTACAACTCCATAAAAAAAGTATAACGAACTGCACTAGCATATTAATAAAACACATTCCAAATACTATGACAAAGGATAATCAAATTACTGTTTGGTTTGAGTCAAGAATACCATATACTTTTGAAAGCAAAATTGATCTGGATTTTAACTAGGACGCATTCATAGTACTCAGTATTTTGCTTAATTGAAGCATACATTGGATTCTAGTTTTGAATCATTAAAATGAATCATACACAAGATCTACTTCGTAAATTCCTAAACCATCATCCTAGCTTATTTTTGTTGGAAAAGAGTTACTCTAAAAATCCTACGACCTACATCCAAAGATATATAACATTTTTACCTTAATCTAGGTTTCTCATTATATACTTTTCATGTTATAAAAGCATGTACTTTTTATTCCATTTTATATGTATCTTTTACTTTAAAATATGAGTGCACCCTTAGCTATGACTAAATCTTCATGCAATTTGATTAGTAGACTTGAAATATATTTATTCAAAGCCTTGGCACATGAAGTTAGCAAAAGATTCTATTTAAAAATGATAAGGCCTATGGGTTACTTCATAACTTAAGACTATGTTTTATAACCTATTCCTCGCTAAAATCTATGGCATATATATATA
>LPNX010131380.1:17110-47518 GCA_001517045.1 Pseudotsuga menziesii
TTATTTGAAGGACACATGGGATGGTTTGTATCCACACAAGAGTTGACTTAAAACTCCAAACCCTACGCATTTGCTTTGCAGACCGAGAGTTCATCTGTCTTGTTGGACGAGCTGAGAGCTTGCGGCCATCGGAGAACTGTAACCACCTTCAAGCTTGGAGCTTGCTTCCCTAAACAAATGTTGTGACTGTTTGAGAGAGGTTGTGAGTGGTTTCCGGTCTTTTTAATGGTTGAAGTAGTTATAGTGAGTGTGGATATTGGTTTTTCTTTAGGACTCGAGGGCTGTGCTTATCTTGAACCTGCAATTGAAAAGTCAAAGCTTCGGCCAGGAGTATATCTAGGTTTGGTTGAGTTTGTTTTCTTGATTTCCTTTGCAGTGGTGATTCAGTGTATTCTTGCCTTTAGGATCAGTGCTAACATGACCTATGGTGGCCGTTTTACCTCAGTTTCAACCTAAATTTTAACAGGTAAAGTCTTACACCATTTTTTTCGATTTTAGTTTAATTTTTACAAAAGGTTTTTACAAATTTTAAGAAGGTTTTGTAATGCATAAAAGGTTTGTAACTTGTAGGTCCTTGTCTTGGCTCCAGCTCTATAGGTGGAAGTGAGATTACCCTTCAAGTTTCACTTGAGCATACAAACTGGTAAGCCCAGGTTGCAAATGAGGGTTTATTTATGCATAATGTTGTGGTTGTTGGAAGTTTGGATCTTGCACTTGAAAAGGCATGGCCTCGGTTTACCTGCTAGCTTAAAGTTTCAATGCTTGCTTGTTTTCTGTATAAGTTTTGAAACCCTTAGAGGGTACTTTGTGTAGGGATGATGAAGGCTCTAGTAGCTGTGAAGAAAAAATGGTTTTTTTAAAATCTCTGCCTTTACGGCCTGAAAAAATGTAACTTCTTTATCTCCTTTCCATAGAGCTCAGCTCTAAGCCCTACGAGGTTGTTGACCATTGTCTGGTTAATTTTTAGCTTTTAAAATAGATTTTAAGAGAAAAAAGAAGACGGTTAATCAGTCATGATTGTAAAAGAATTCATGGTTTTCACCTGTCAGTAATGTATGGTTACTGTTTGATAAATATTACTTTGTATAGTTCAGTTTTTAACAGGCCTGAGCCTCGACTTTAAATTTTAAAGTCCATAAGCCATGGCTTCTTAATCAATTTTATTTTTTAACAAATTATTGTTGTATTATTTTAGTTATTTATCATGCAATTAAAATGATTTACAGTGCAGTGTAATTATGGAAAATTTTACTGTGTTAAGAGTATTATTATTACTCTGTTTTGTTCATAAAGGTAAATTCTTAAGTAAACCCTACGGGAAGGAATACTTTTTTTCTTGGAAATATTCTTAGCTCTGTTTTTAATATTTTCCTTTAATGATTTTTACAGCTGTTTTAATTCTTATAAATAAAGATTTAGGGTAATTACTGCAAACTTGAGAATAGGATTAAGTTTATCTTTCAATACCCTAGGTAGTTGTACTTAAGTTACAGTAGAAACTTTTGTCTTACCTCAAAGACACATATTGTCTGGAAATCAAATGTTATAAGATTGTAATGAAAATTATCTTAACCTAAACCCTAGGTGATAGTCTATTTATTATACCTACATTTATTATTAAGTTATAAGTTTTGTGTTTATAAAGAATACTAGTATTAAAATAGTTCTTTAAGTTGTATGATCTCTAAATGTTTTTACATTCCTATGTTCAGTTATTATTTGAAGTAAATTCATTTAATACATAAAGTATTTACTATTACGTTACAGAATAAAAACATAAGCAAACCATAGCAGAATTTAGTTACACTTCTCATTCAGGTTAAATGAAAATCATCATATCTACCTAAACACCCAACTGTACTAGATTACTGCCTAAGCCAGGCGTGGAAAAATACAGTATGGAATTCTAATTATATTTATTTCTCATTTATCATATTTACTACTATTTCTAACATAATCTACCAATCACTAAATCCAACAATACACAGGTACTCCTTTCTTCATAAACCTTAATTAAATACTAACATGCCTGTATTTGAAAACTAGTAAACATTTTACTGAAGACAATAAATAAATATAATAACATGAAAACAAATAGAACCTGTCAATAATGAGGTGATAACAGCTTAAGGAGGTTGTTCCTCCCAACCAACTCCTGGAGGAAGCTTACACTGCACTTCCTCAGGACCCCCGAGCATGTTTCATAGTCCTCCTAGTAGAGTACTGGGTGAAGGATATGTCCTTAAGACCTTCTATCACCTGACTGGTCCAATTACCTCAATAATTCAAGTCTTCTCATAGTAGTAAGAGCTTCATCCTAATAGCTGCAATAAGTTCAATCTCAGCAGTTTAACCCCTAAACTCACTTTAGTAATCCCCTCCATTGAATTTCTCATGAGTAAATTCATTCACTTTGAATGATCACCTCTCAGAAACGAGCAACCTCAGCTGCCTTCAATGGGAAATTTTATAGAGATGCCTAGGCCTTCTGGGTCAGTTTTCATTTAATGAGCCACCTACTCCAATTCCACTTTCTTGGGGAATCACGACCACAAATATAGTGAAGTTACCACCTGCAATAGTTGGAAGTAGTTTGAGGATGCTGCCACTTGTTAGAGTACTCTCCACCCAGTCTCCTCCACCAAGTGATCAGTTAACATTATTTTAACAGCTTCCTTAAGCTGTTGTCTCATCACTTATTTATTTATAAATAAAATATTCAGAATTACATTAATTTTTCTTGACGCCACTTGGTCATAAATTACAAACTTAGCATAAAATATAACACAATGTTCCTCAAATAACATTAAATTGTTTTTTCAAGTTGGGGCATGTGAAATACACACCCCCTTAAATTATAACATCATCCTCGATGTTATTTATTCCTCGTCCTCAGAGTTCCCCTGAAATAGAATTGGATATGCATCCCTCATATGAATTTCCAATTCCCTGGTGGCTTCCTCTGGACTAAGATGCTTCCATTGCACCTTCACTTAACCAATGGTTTGGTTTCGAAGCGAGATCTCCCTATGTTCGAGGATACAATCCGGTTCCACCAGAAAATCTCCTTCAGGTTCCACCTGCACATCATTCCAATTAATAACATGAGTAGTATCATGTACATATGTTTTATTACAGAAATGTGAAAAACATTGTGAACTCTTAGATTTGGTGGTAGAGCTAACTAATATGCTACCTGTCCAATCCTGGACAATATTTCAAAAGGACCACAATATCGAGGTGCTAGCTTGGCACAGCGACCCAGACTCAGAGAACTATTTTTGGGTCTCACCTTAACAAAAACATGTTCGCCTACTTGGAACTCCTTTGGAGTTCATTTAAGGTCTGCTTGACTTTTCTGTCGATCTTGCACAATTTTCAAATTACCTTGTACCTGTTTTACAATTAACTCCATTTCTTCCAATAATTCAGGTCCTAATACTAACTTGTCCAGTGGATTACTCCAAGAGATAGGAGTATTGCATTTCCTTCCATATAGAATCTCAAAAGGACTATACCTAGCTAAATCTTGATAATGATTATTGTAAGCAAACTCTACCAGGTCTAAATAATCTTCCCATTTACCTGGCTGCACCTTTACATACATTCTGAGTAGATCCTCCAATACCTGATTTACTCTTTCAGTCTGTCCATCAGTTTGAGGATGGAAAGAGGTACTAAAGTTTAACATAGTATTTAATCCTTTAAACAAATATTTCCAAAAATTACCTGTAAATTTAGGGTCTCGGTCTGAAACTATCACCTTCGGTATTCCATGTAACCGAAAAATTTGTTTTAAGAAAATATCAACAATATTTGCAGCTTTATAAGTAGTTTTTACAGGTATAAAATGGGATGCCTTGCTCAATTTTTCAACCACTACCATTATTGAGTCATTCAAGTTCTGATTTCTAGGTAATCCTGTAACAAAATCAAGGCTAATTATCTCCCATTTCCAACTAGGGATAGACAATGGCTAAAGTAGCCTAGTTGGATGCTGGTGTTCAGTTTTTACTTGCTGACATTCAAAGCATCTAGCAATATATTCTGCTAGTTCATTTTTCATATTTGGCCAGAAATAATCTTTTCTTAGCATGCTTATACTTTTATGATAACCTCGATTCCCTGAATAAGGAGTTTTATGAATTTCGTTTAAAATTAACAGCTTAATCTTAGGTACATTAGGTACGTATAATCTATCTTTATACAGTAATAATATTTTTTCATTCAAGCTGTACCCTTTACTTAGACTTTCTATTAAATTCTCTTTTACTTTTGCTTGTAATTTTTGGTAATTTTCATCTTGTCCTATTCCAGCTTTAAGTTGTTCTTCCAAGTCTATTGTATAAGTGCTGATGGCAGCTATAAAATTCAGCTTTGCATGTCTACTTAATGCATCAGCAACCTCATTCTTCTTTCCTTTAATGTGTTGGATTTCAAAATCGTATTCACTTAGAAAAGACAACCACCTAGCTTGCCTAGCATTCAAGTTAGGTTGATCTAATAGGTATTTTAATACTTTATTATCCGTCATTAATATTAACTTCCTTCCAATTAAATGATGACGCCACATCTTTAAGGCATGTATGACAACAACTAATTCTAAGTCATAGGTCGCATAATTTTTCTCATGAATTTTCAGTTTCCTAGACTCATAAGCAATGAAATGTCCTTCCTGAGTTAATACTCCACCTAAACCATCATTGCATGCGTCAGTACATACTATAAAATATTTATTAGGGTTAGTAATTCTTAAAATTGGTGAGGTGGTTAATAATGTTTTTAACTTTTTAAAACTGTCTTCACACTTCTGATTGCGATCGAATTTCTTCCCCTTTTTCTGCAAAGAGGTTATAGGATTTGCAATTCTTGAAAACCCCTCGATGAACCTCTAGTTATAACCGGTAATCCCCATGAATGATCAGACATTAGTTACGTCTTTTGGGACTAGCCAATCTTCGATTTCCTTTATCTTTTCGGGGTCAACTGAAATTCCTTTTTTAGTCACCACATGACCTAAATACTGGATTTTATCTTTAAAGAAGTCACATTTACTAAATTTCGCAATAATTTGATGCTCTCGTAACCCTTGTAAGACAATTTTTAAGTGTTATTTATGTTCTTCCTCAAATTTTGAGTAAATTAAGATGTCGCCAATAAATACGACCACAAATTTATCCAGATATTTGTGCATTACATTATTCATCAGACACATAAAAACATCTGGAGCATCTTCGGGCATAATGACAAACTCGTAATGTCCATATCGTGTTCTAAAAGCTATTTTAAAGATGTCTTCATCTTTGATTCAGACCTCGTGATATCTAGACCATAAATCAATCTTTGAAAACATTGTGGCTCCATGTTGTTGATCAAACAAATCATCTATGTGAAGTAACGTGTATCTATTCTTGATAGTCATTTTATTTAATTGAGGATAATCTATACAAAGTCGTAGAGTTCCATCCTTCTTCTTAACAAGATGATAGGTGCCCCCCAGGGAGACACACTGGGTCTATTCTAATTCTTATCTTTAAGTTCTTTTAACTGTGACTTAATTTCATTTAATTCTAGTATATTCATCCAATAAGGGGCTTTTGAGCTGGGCACTGCACTAGGTACCAGCTCAATAGTAAAATCTAATTCCCGTTTAGGAGGAAGTCCCGGAATTTCTTCTAGAAATACATCTGAATATTCCTTTAGAATCAATATATCTTCCATTTTTAATTTATCTATGTTGTTAATGTTTTCTTCATCGATTATTGTTACTGCATAAGCCTTACAACCTTTCCTAACATCTCTCTTAAGCTGCAGAGCAAAGATCTGCTTTACATCTATTTTCCTAGGGATCCCCCTTACATTTATTAACTTTCCATTGTTATTTATGCAAGTAAAGGTTTTATCAAAGAAATTCAAGACCACCCTATGCTGCTCTAACCAATTCATACCAATTAATTTATCATATGAACCTAAAGGTAGCACATTGAGCTTAACAAAAGTTTCAAACTGATCCATAGTTACTGCACAATTCTTTACAAAACTAATTACCTTTCTCTTTGCACCAGTAGCTAGCTGAACTAACCAAGAACTTGCAAATTTTGCAACTGGAAGCTTACACTTTTCTACTAAATTAGGAGAAATTTAGCTTAAAATAGCTTTTGGATCAATTAAAATAGATATAGGTATTTGATTTATCTTACCTTCCACTTCCACCATGGAAGTTTGACAATCTGCTTGTCGGTTCTCTAACGCTGCATTGATCCTGGGCATTGTCCTTTCTAGATCACCAACAGTCATTTCCTCCTAGATTATGTGTATGTTGCTAACAGTCTTCTTTCGATTGGGGCAGACTAATGCATAATGCGGACCATTGCATTCCCAACACTTTATGGGTTCCTTCCGTTCAAAGTTATTTGTATAGTTACTATGGTTGTTAGCAGATTCTTTATTCCTTTGATTATTCAGATTGGTCTCTGAATTACTTTTATTCCCTTGGAAATTCTTACTAGGAAAATTTCTGGTGTTATTATTTTTAGAATTTCGATTAGGTACAAACTCCTTGTTCTTCTATTCAAAACTATTCTTCCTTTTTGGCCTTCCAGTTGGCCATACTCTCCTTTTTACGATTCTGTTCATAACATAAATTTGATTTTCTCATTGCTTCTTCTAATGTTTTCGAATTGTCATTGTAATAACCCAAAAATTTGTAAAAATTTAAATTTTTTTAAAGTGACATAAAATGTCTAAAAACGTAGCTAAGTAACTTGTAATGGTTAGCTGAAAATGAAACAATTTATAAAAGAACATGGGATTGCTTCTTTAAAAGAACCTGTAAACTAATGGATGTAATCTTAGACAACTGTGTTAGTACTATTAATGACTTAACAGCTTTAGTTCTATCAGAGTTAGAAAAAGACTTGCATTTTGTTGTTGCTAGATATACTGATGATTCACTTTTGTCAAGTAGGTAAGAATTTCCGTATGAGATCAAGGCTTACTTAGTGTTCTGCTAACTCAATTGGACTGCTGGTTCCTTACAGGTTTAGCAGGTAAGCGTAAGATCGAGTAGGTGTTATTTAAAATTACGTCGAGAAACTACTTCCCTAGCATGATTAAGATGCAAGTTTTAGAAAAGGTTTAAATATGTTGCTTGTCTTCAAGGAGGTAATGTCAATTCTTTTTCCGTTTTTATAAATCCATAGTTATATTTATAACTAACACCATAATGACTTTCTATAAAAAACATAAACAAGGATTTAAATTGCAAGAGAAAGTACTTACCAAAGTTCCTTCAATCGTATGAAGATTATTCTCTAAAAATCTAAAGAACAATGTTTTATTTTCTTGGGTTTACAGTACTAGTTATTTATAAATTTCCATAGAGAGAATAGAGCTCATGGTTTTGGGCTTAAGTTCACTTCAAATTGTTTAGTGATCTCACAGCTATTCTCACTTCAAGACTCAATAGACATCCTTATCTTAATGAATGATCAAGTTAGCTATGCTTTTCAATTATAATTTTATTTAAGATTTGTTAGAATTTTATCGGGATTCTCCAACCCTTTTAGTCTTCAATTTATCGAAATCTCCTTCAACAAACAACATAAAGACTAAGTTTTTCAAAAGATCGTGGATTTTCTTTTTACTATGGTCATAAGTTATAATATGTCCTTCTCATAACTCTTTTACTATTTCAAATAATACACAATCTAATCAATTTGTTTGAATGACATAGAGAATTTCTAGGATAACAAGAGTATCCAAGTTTTAACATAAGGTAGAATACCTAAGTATCAAACCACTATGATGAAATCAAATGATGGAAATCATATGTTTTATAGTTTTGAAATGATCGTTGTAAATTGTTTGATGCAGCGATGACTATAGATTTCAACCCATGCTTGGAGAAATATTTGGAAGGACATGTGGATAGGTTACATCCACTTGAGGGTTGACTTAAAACATTGAAACCCTACTCATTTTCTTTCTGTAGCGAGAGTTCCTCCTTCGTGTTGTTCGAGCCGAGAGCTCGCGGCCATGAGAAGCCTGTAACCATCTTCAAACATTTGGCATTGCATCTGCAAATTATATGTTGTGACTATTGGGAGAAGTTGTTAATGGTTTTGCTCTTTCTAAGTGTTGAATAGTTACAGCGAGAGTGTGTATTGCTTTTCTTTGTGGTTCAAAGGTTGTGGTTTCCTTTAACCTACAACTGAACACTCATAGCTTCTATCTTTGTCTGGTTGAGTCGATTTTCTTTCTTTTTCCTTTGCAGAGGTGACTTTAAGGCTTCTTTCCTTTCGGCATGGTGGCAATATGATCTGGTGTGTCCATCTCTCCCCATCTTCAACTCCAATTTACAACAAGTAAAGACTTACCCTTAACACGGTCTTACATTATTTTTCTTACGAGGGTTTTTACAAATTTTAAGCAAACAAAGTATTTATAATGATATGGTTTAAATATTGCAGGTCTTTGCTCCTGGTTCCAATGCTGTAGGTAAAAGCGAGCTCACCCTTCATTTTTACATGAGCATATAAACTGGTAAGCCCCAGTTCCAACGAGGGTTTCTTCCTGCATGATGTTGTGGTTGTTGGAAGTTTGTTCTTGCGGTTGAAAGACACAGCCTCAGTTCTCTGTTAGCTTAAGTTTCAAATCTTGTTTGTTATTGCAAAAGTTTTAGAAACTTTTAAAGGGTACTTCGTGTAGGGGTGAAGAAGGCTCTAGAAGCCGTGACTGAAATTGGTTTTTATTTTGTGTTTTTAGCCTTACGGCCTGAACAATGTAATTGCTTTCATTTTAAAATGATAGATCTTAGCTCTAAACGCAATGAGGTTGTCGACCTTTGTCTAGTTTATTTTAATTTTTACAATAGATTTTAGTAGGTGAAGAAAGACTGTGAAACAGTCAGGATTGTAAATGAAAAAATGATTTTTCTCCTGTCAGTAAATTATGGTTACTGTTTGATATAAATATATATATATTTGGTATAGTTCAGTTTTGTTAACAGACCTGAGCCTCGACCTTTTAATTCTAAAGGATGTAAGCCATTCCTTATTATTTGATTTTGTTTTTTAAATTATTTATGTAATATTTTAATTATTATCCTGTATTATAAGGATTCTAGTGCAAAGTTTATGGGACATTTTACTGTGTTTAAGAGTAATATTTTACTCTATTTTTGGCTCAAAAGGGTTAATTAATAAGTAAACCCCACAGTTCGATAATAGCATTATTTATACTTAGTAATTCTTAGCTCTATTTATTTAATATTTTTCTTAATGATTTTTACAGCTTGTTTTTAATTCTCAACTAAAAAGGATTAAGGTTTATTGCTGCATACTTGTGAATATGATATATTTAAGTAGTGTATTTAAGTTACTGTAGAGACTTTTGTATAAGATCAGAGACACATAGCGTTTGAAAATCAAATGTTATGAAAATGTTTTGAAATTTATCTTTACCTGGTTCTTAGATGATAGCATGTTTACTATACTTATGTTTATTTATTAAACTGTAAGTTCTAAGTTTTATAAAGAATACTAATATTGGAATAGTTCTATAAGTAATATGATTACTAAATGTTTTTACATACCTATATTTTAGTTTTTATATGTAGTAAATACATTTAATGCAGACATTATTTACTACTTCTTACAGTAGAAATCATAAGCAAACTAAAGTAAAATGTAGTTACAATTTTCATTCAAGTGAAAAGAATCATCATATTAACCTAAACACCAAGCTGTACTAGAGTATTTCCTGAGCCAGGCATGGAAAAATATAGTATTGAAATGATAATTCTATATGTTTCTCATTTTGCATATTTATTACTATTTCTAACATAAACTACAAATTACCAAGTCTAACATTACATAGTTACTCCTTTCTTCACAAACACTAATTAAATACTAACATTCATGTAGTTAAAAACTAGTAAACATTTTACTAAAGACGGTAAATAAATATAATAACATGAAGATGAATAGAACCTGTCAATGATAAGTTGACAACATCCTAAGGAGGTTGTTCCTCCCAACACACTCCTGGAGAACACTCAGATAGCACTTCCTCAGAACCCCCGAGCCTGTTCCTGGTCCTCCTCTTAGATTACTGGGTGGAGAATATAACCTTAAGACCTTCTGTCACCTAACTGGTCCAATTACCTCAGTAATTCAAATATGCTCACAGCAGTAAGAAATTCATCCTAATAGCTGCAATAAGTTTAGTCTCAATAGTTAACCCTTCAAACTCACTTCAGAAATTGCCTCCATTGAATTTCTCTTGAGTAAATTCATTAACCCTGAATGATCACCTCTTAGAATGAGCAGCCTCAGCTGTCTTCAATGGGACATTTTATAGAGATGCCTAGGTCTTCTAGGTGAGTTTTCATTTAATGAGCCACCTACTCCAATTCCATTTTCTTGGGGAATCATGACCACAAATATAGGCAAGTTGTCACCTACAACAGTTGGAAGTAGTTTGAGGATCCTGCCACTTGCCAGTGTACTCTCCACCTAGTCTCCTCCTCCAAGTGACCAGTAAACACTCTTTTAACAACTTCCCTAAGTTGTTGTCTCATTATTTATTTATTTATAAATAAAATATTCTGAATTACATTAATTATTCTTGACCCCACTTGGCCATCAATTACAACTTAGCATAAAATATAACACAATGTTCCTCAAATAACATTAAATTGTTTTTGCAAATTGGGGCATGTGACATACACACCCCCTTAAACTATAACATTGTCCTCGATGTTATTTATTCATCGTCCTCAGAGTTCCCCTGAAATAGAATTGGATATGCATCCTACATATGACTTTCCCATTCTCGGGTGGCTTCCTCTGGACTAAGATGCTTCCATTGCACCGTCACCTAACCAATGGTGCAGTTTCGAAGCAAGATCTCCCTTTGCTCGAGGATACGATCTGGTTCCAACAGAAAATATCCTTCGGGTTCCACCTGCACATCATTCCAATTAATAACATGAGTAGCATGATGTACATATTTTTTTAATACAGAAATGTGAAAAACATTATGAACTCTTAAATTCAATGGTAGAGCTAACTGATAGGCTACCTGTCCAATCCTGGACAGTATTTCAAAAGGACCACAATATCGAGGTGCTAGCTTGGCACAACTACCCAGCCTCAAAGAACTCTTTTTGGGTCTCACCTTAATGAAATCATGTTCACATACCTGGAACTTCTTTGGAGTTCATTTAAGGTCTGCTTGACTTTGTGCAATTTTCAAATTACCTTCTACCTGTTTTACAATTAATTCCATTTCTTTCAATAATTCAGGTCCTAATACTAACCTGTCCACTGGATTACTCCAAGAGATGGGGGTATTGCATTTCCTTCCATACAAAATTTTGAAAGGACTATACCTAGCTGAAGCTTGATAATGATTATTGCAAGAAAATTCCACCATGTGTAAATAATCTTCCCATTTACCTGGCTACTCCTTTACGTACATTCTGAGTAGATCCCCCGTCTGTCCATCAGTTTGAGGATGGAAAGAGGTACTAAAGTTTAACGTAGTATTTAATCCTTTGAACAAAGATCTCCAAAAATTACCTGTAAATTTAGGGTCTCGGTCTGAAATTATCACTTTCGGTATTCCATGCAACCAAAAAAATTGTTTTAAGAAAATATCAGCAATATTTGTAGCTTTATAAGTAGTTTTTACAGGTATAAAATGGGCCGCTTTACTCAATTTTTCAACCACTACCATTATTGAGTCATTTAAGTTCTGATTTTTAGGTAATCCAGTAACAAAATCAAGGCTAATTATCTCCCATTTCCAGCTAGGGATAGGAAATCGCTAAAGTAGCCTAGCTGGATGCTGATGTTTAGTTTTTACTTGCTAGCATTCAAAGCATCTAGCAATATATTCTGCCAGTTCATTTTTCATATTTGGCCAGAAATAATCTTTTCTTAGCATGGTTATAGTTTTCTGATAACCTAGATGCCCTGAATAAGGAGTTTTATGAATTTCGTTTAAAATTAATAGCTTAATGTTAGGTACATTAGGTACATATAATATGTCTTTATATAGTAATAGTCATTTTTCATTCAAGTTGTACTCTGTACTTAGACTTTCTATTAAATTCTCTTTTACTTTTGCTTGTAACTTTCGGTAATTTTCATCTTGTTCTATTCCAGTTTTAAGTTGTTCTTCCAAGTTTGTTGTATAAGTGTTGATAGCTGTTGTAAAATTCAGCTTTGCATTTCTACTTAATGCAGCAACAACCTTATTCTCCTTTCCTTTGATGTGTTGAATTTCAAAATCGTATTCACTTAGAAAAGCTAGCCACCTAGCTTGCCTAGCATTCAAGTTAGGTTGATCTAACAGGTATTTCAATCCTTTATTATCCATCATTAAGATAAAATTCCTTCCAATTAAATGATGACACCACATCTTTAAGGTATGTATGACAACATGCAATTCTAAGTCAAAGATCACATATTTTTTTTCATGAATCTTCAGTTTCCTAGACTCATAAGTAATGACATCTCTTTCATGAGTCAATACTCCTCCTAAACCATCATTTCATGTGTCAGTACATACTATAAAATATTTAGGGCCAACAATTATTAAAATTGGTGCAGTGGTTAATAATGTTTTTAACTTTTTAAAACTGTCTTCGCACTTCTGATTCCAATCAAATTTCTTTCCCTTTTTTCTGCAAAGAGGCTATCGGATTTGAAATTCTTGAAAACCCTTCGATGAACCTCTGGTAATAACCTATAATCCCCATGAATGATCGGACGTCAATTACGTCTTTTGGGATTGGCCAATATTCGATTGCCTTTATCTTTTTGGGGTCAACCGAAATTCCTTCTTTAGTCACCACATGACCTAAGTACTGGATTTTATCTTTAAAGAAGTCACATTTAATAATTTTTGCAAAAAGTTGATGCTCTTGTAACTCTTGCAAGACAATTTTTAAGTGTTCCTTATGTTCTTCTTCAGATTTTGAATAAATTAATATGTCGTCAATAAATACGACCACAAATTTATCCAGATATTTCTGTATTACATTATTCATTAGACACATAAAAACAGCTGGAGCGTTAGTAATCCTGAAAGGAATAACACAAACTCATAATGTCCATATCAAGCTCTAAAGGTTGTTTTAAAAATGTCTTCATCTTTAATTCGGACCTGGTGATATCCAAACCGTAAATTAATCTTTGAAAACATCATGGCTCCACGTAGTTGATCAAACAGATCATCTATGTGAGGTAACGGGTATCTGTTTTTGATAGTCATTTTATTTAATTGGAGATAATCTATACATAGTCGTAGAGTTCCGTCCTTCTTCTTAACAAAGATGACAGGTTTCCCCCAGGGAGACACACTGGGTATAATATAATTCTTATCAATAAGTTATTTTAACTATGACTTAAGTTCATTTAATTCGAGTATATTCCTCCGGTAAGGGGCTTTTGAGCTGGGAACTGCACCAGGAACCAGCTCAATAGTAAAATCTAATTCCTGTTTTGGAGGCAGTCCCAGAATTTCTTCCGAAAATACATCTGAATATTCCTTTAGAATTGGTATATCTTCCAATTTTAATTTATCTACGTTGTTCATGTTTTCTTCATCAATTACTGTTACTGCATAAGCCTTACAACATTTCCTAACAGATCTCTTAAGCTGTAGAGCAGAGATATTCCTTACAGCTGTTTTCCTAGGGATTCCCTTTACACTTATTAACTTTCCATTGTTATTTATGCAAGTAAAAGTTTTATCAAAGCAATTCAAGACCACCCTATGTTGCTCTAACCAATCCATACCAATTAATATATCATATGAACCTAAAGGTAATACATTGAGTTTAACAAAAGTTTCAAACTGATCTATAGTTACTGCACAATTCTTTACAAAGCTAATTACCTTTCTCTTTGCACCAGTAGCTAACTGAACTAACCAAGAACTTGCAAACTTTTCAACTGGATGTTTACACTTTTCTACCAAATTAGGAGAAATATAGCTTAAACTAGCTCATGGATCAATTAAAATAGATATAGGTATTTGATTTATCTTACCTTCCACTTCCACCATGGAAGTTTGATAGTCTGCTTTCCAATTCTCTAATGCTGCATTGATCCTAGGCATTGTCCTCACTAGATCACCAACAGTCATCTCCTCCTGTATTGTGTGGATGTTGCTAACAGTTTTCTTCCAATTGGAGCAGACTGATGCATAAAGCGGACCACTGCATTCCCAACACTTTATGGGTTCCTTTCGTTCAAAGTTATTTGTATAGTTACTATGGTTGTTAGCATATTCTTTATTCCTTTGATTATTCTGATTGGTTTGTGAATTACTTTTATTCCCTTGGAAATTCTTATTAGGAAAATTTTTGGTGTTATTATTTATAGAATTTCGATTAGGTACAAACTCTTTCTTCTTTTGTTCAAAGTTATTATTCCTTTTGGCCTTCCAGTTGGCTATACTTTCATTTTTACGATTTTGTTCATAATAAAAATTTGCTTTTCTCATTGCTTCTTCTAGAGTTTTCAAATTGTCATACGCAATCCTGTCCTTTATATGATAAGGTAAACAACTGAGAAATCGTTGTACCTTAGGTTTCTCGTCCACAATGTATGGCACATACCTGAGAAGACTTAGAAATTTACTATTAAGTTCTTTCATATTCATTGTACCCAGTTTTAACTCGTAGAATTCCTTATCCCTTTCCTCATAGTACTATTCAGATAAAAATTTCTTTTTGAAATATTTCTTGAATGTGCTCCAATTTATGTTTTTCTCTCTTATATATTTTACTCTTTTTAAGTCCTGCCACCATATATCAGATTTTCCCGTAAGATTATAAATATCATTCCTGGCCTTCAGTTGATTAGAATAGTTATAATTTTGGAAGTATTTCTTCATCCAGGATAGCCAAGATTCTACTTCTTCCCCCTTTTCAGTTTCTCCATTAAATGTTGGTGGCTTGATCTTCTTGAACTCCCAAGAGATTTCTTCATAAGGTTTATATTTTATTTTCCTAGTATGGTGGTTATCTTCACTATTGTCACTAGTATAATGAGAGTTTTGTTTATATAAATCACCATATACTTCGGAAGATGAGATACTTTTGTTTTTAACTTGTTTAGTATTCTTATACTTATGTTGATAACATATATCTTTAGACCCAGTTTTTTTATCCTTTCCCTTAGTATGAAATATTTCTATTAAGATCTGATTTAGCTCCTCTTGAGCTCTCAGAATCCTCTCATTTTCTTTCTTGACTGATTCCGTCTCTGATTTTAATTCTTTAACTGTTTGTAGTAGTTCAGAAGAATTATTGGTTATATCTTCTTGTATAGGTTCCTTTTGAAGATTATCTCGATCAGTGTAAGGAGATTCCTCATCTGCATATTCTTTCAATCTATCCATACCTGTCATTAACTCAAAAACAATTTTCTCTGTGTGTATCATTAAAAGAAAACAACATCAACATATTTATTTAAATTTACTGTTCCACATAAGCAAGTTGAGCTTCATTAAGGCCTAGTGTTTGAACCTTGTGCTCTGATACCACATGTAATAACCCAAAAATTCGTAAAAATTTAAAATTTTTAAAAGTGACATAAAATGTTTAAAGCCGCAGCTAAGTAACTGCTAATGGTTAGCAGAAAATGAAACAGTTTATAAAAGAACATGGGATTTCTTCTTTAAACAAACCTGTAAACTAATGGATGTAATATTAAACACCTCTGTTAGTACTATTAATGACTTAACAACTTTAGTTCTATCAGAGTTAGAAAATGACTTGAATTTTTCTACAGCTAGATATACTGATGATTAAATTTTGTCAAGTAGGTAAGAATTTTTGTATGAGATCGAGACTTACTTAGCATTCTGCTAACTCAATTGGACTGCTGGTTCCTTACAGGTTTAGTAGGTAAGCGTAAGATCCAGTAGGTGTTATTTAAAATTACGTCGAGAAACTACTTCCCTAGCATAATTAAGATGTTAGTTTTAGAAAAGGTTTAAATATGCTGCTTGTCTTCAAGGAGGTAATTTCAATTCTTTTTCCATTGTTATAAATCCATAGTTGTATTTATAACTAACACCATAATGACTTTCTATCAAAAACATAAACAAGGGTTTAAATTGCAAGAGCAAGTACTTACCAAAGTTCCTTCAATCGTATGAAGATTATTCTCTAAAAATCTAAAGAACACGGTTTTATTTTCTTGTGTTTACAATACTGGTTATTTATAAATTTCCATAGAAAGAATAGAGCTCATGGTTTTGGGATTAAGTTCACTTCAAACTATTTAGTGATCTCACAGCTATTATCACTTCAAGACTCAATAGACGTCCTTCTCTTAATGAATGATCAAGTTACCTATGTTTTTCAATTATAATTTTATTTAATAATTGTTAGAATTTTATCGGGATTCTCCAACCTTTTTAGTCTTCGGTTTCTCTTGAACCCTCCTTCAACAAACAGCATAAAGACTAAGTTTTTCAAAAGATCATGGATTTTCTTTTTACTATGGTGATAAGTTATAATATGTCCTTCTCATAACTCTTTTACTATTTCAAATAATACACAATCTAATCGACTTGTTTGAATAACATGGAGAATTTCTAGGATAACAAGAGTATCCAAGTTTTAACATAAGGTATAATACCTAAGTATCAAACCACTATGATGGCAATCATATGTTGTATAGTTTTGAACTGATCATTGTAAATTTTTTGATGCAGCGCTGACTATAGTTTTCAACCCATGCTTGGAGAAATATTTGGAAGGAAACGTGGATAGGTTACATCCACTCGAGGGTTGACTTAAAACCTTGAAACCCTACTCATTTTCTTTGTGTAGTGAGAGTTCCTCCTTCGTGTTGGTCGAGCTGAGAGCTTGCGGCCATGAGAGGCCTCTAACCACCTTCAAACATTTGGCATTGCACCTACAACTTCTATGCTGTGACTGTTGGGAGAATTCATTAATGGTTTTGGTATTTCTGAGTGTTGAATAGTTACAATGAGAGTGTGTATTGGATTTTCTTTGTGGCTCAAAGGTTGTGCTTGCCTTTAACCTACAACTGAACACTCATAGATTCTGTCTTCGTCTGGTTGAGTCGATTTTCTTTCTTTTTCCTTCACAGAGGTGACTTCAAGGCTTCTTTCCTTTCGACATGGTGCCAATACGACCTGGTGTGGACATCTCTCCTCAGCTTCAACTCCAATTTACAACAGGTAAAGACTTACCCTTAAATCGGTCTTAAATTAGTTTTCTTACGAGGGTTTTTACAAATTTTAAGCAAACAAAGTATTTATAATGATACGGTTTAAATCTTGTAGGTCTTTGATCCTGGTTCCAACGCTGTAGGTGAAAGCGAGCTCACCCTTCAGTTTTACATGAGAATATAAACTGGTAAGCCCCAATTCCAACGAGGGTTTCTTCCTGCATGACGTTGTGGTTGTTGGAAGTTGGTTCTTGAAGTTGAAAGGCACGACATCGGTTCTCTATTAGCTTAAGTTTCAAATCTTGTTTGTTATTGCAAAATTTTTAGAAACCCTTAAAGGGTACTTCATGCAGGGGTGAAGAAGGCTCTAGAAGCCTTGATGGAAATTGGTTTTTATTTTGTGTTTTCAGCCTTATGGCCTAAACAATGTAATTGCTTTCATTTTAAAACAATAGAGCTCATCTCTAAACTCAATGAGGATGTCGACCTCTGTCTAGTTTATTTTAATTTTTACAATAGATTTTAGTAGGTGAAGAAAGACTGTGAAATAGTCAAGATTGTAAATGAAAATAGGATTTTTCTCCTGTTAGTAAATTATGGCTATTGTTTGATATAAATATATATATTTGGTATAGTTCAGTTTTGTTAGCAGGCCTAAGCCTCTACCTTTTAATTCTAAATGCTATAAGCCATTCCTTATTATTTGATTATGTTTTTGTAAATTGTTTATTTAATATTTTAATTATTATCCTATATTATAAGGATTCTAGTGCAAAGTTTATGGGACATTTTACTGTGTTTAAGAGTAATATTTTACTTTGTTTTTGGCTCAAAAGGGTTAATTAATAAGTAAACCCTACAATTCGATAATAGCATTATTTATACTTAGTAATTCTTAGCTCTATTTATTTAATATTTTCCTTAATTATTTTTACAACTTGTTTTTAATTCTCAGCTAAGAAGGATTACTGTTTATTGCTGCATACTTGTGAATAGGATATATTTATCTTTCAAAATCTAAATAGTGTATTTAAGTTACTATAGAGACTTCTGTATAATATCAGAGACACATAGCATCTAAAAATAAAATGTTATACAAATGTTTTGAAATTTATCTTTACCTAGTTCTTAGATGATAGCCTGTTTACTATACTTATGTTTATTAATTAAACTGTAAGTTCTAAGTATTATAAAGAATACTAGTATTAGAATAGTTCTATAAGTAATATGATTACTAAATGTTTTTACATACCTATATTTTAGTTTTTATTTGTAGTAAATACATTTAATGCAGACATTATTTACTAATTCTTACGGTAGAAATCATAAGCAAACTAAAGTAAATTGTAGTTACAATTTTCGTTTAAGTGAAAAGAATCATCATATTCACCTAAACAGCGAGCTGTACTAGAGTACTGCCTGAGCTAGGCGTGGAAAAATACAGTATGGAAATTCTAATTCTATCTGTTTCTCATTTTGCATATTTATTACTATTTCTAACATAAACTGCAAATTACCAAGTCTAACATTACACAGTTACTCCTTTCTTCACAAACCCTAATTAAATACTAACATGCTTGTAGTTAAAAACTAGTAATTTTTTTACTAAAGACGGTAAATAAATATAATAACATGAAGACAAATAGAACCTATCAATCATAAGGTGACAACAGCGTAAGGAGGTTGTTCCTCCCAACCTACTCCTAGAGAACTCTTAGACAGCGCTTCCTCAGGACCCCCAAGCCTATTCCTGGTCCTCCTAGTAGAGTACTAGGTGGATAATATAACCTTAAGACCTTTTGTCACCTAACTGGTCCAATTAACTTAGTAATTCAAATCTGCTCACAGCAGTAAGAACTTCAGCCTAATAGCTGCAATAAGTTTAGTCTCAGCAGTTAACCCCTCAAACTCACTTCAGTAATCCCCTCCATTGAATTTGTCTTGAGTAAATTCATTCACCCTGAATGATCACCTCTTAGAATGAGCAACCTTAGCTATATTCAAAGGAAAATTTTATAGAGATGCCTAGGTCTTCTGGGTCATTTTTCATTTAATGAGCCACCTACTCCAATTCCAATTTCTTGGAGAATCATGACCACAAACATAGGGAAGTTGCCAACTGCAACAGTTGGAAGTAGTTTGATCATGCTGCCACTTGTCAGTGTACTCTCCACCCAGTCTCGTCCACCAAGTGACCAGTAAACAATCTTTTAACAGCTTCCCTAAGCTGTTGTCTCATTATTTATTTATTTATAAATAAAATATTCTGAATTACATTAATTATTCTTGACCCCACTTGGTCATCAATTACAACTTAGCATAAAATATAACACAATGTTCCTCAAATAACATTAAATTGTTTTTGAAAATTGGGGCATGTGACAGTCATACTCAATCATGTCCTTTATATGATAAGGTAAACAACTGAGAAACCGCTGTACCTTAGGTTTCTCGTTCACAATATATGGCACATACCTGAGTAGACTTAGAAATTTACTATTCAGTTCTTTCATATTCATTGTACCCAGTTTTAACTCGTAGAATTTCTTAGCCCTTTCCTCATAGTACTGTTCAGATAAAAAAAAAAATTGAAATATTTCTTGAATGTACTCCAATTTATGTTTTTCTCCTTTATACCTTTTAGTCTTTTTAAGTCCTTCCACCATATATCAGCTTTTCCCGTAAGATTATAAATAGCCATCCTAGCCTTCAGTTGATTAGAGTAGCTATAAATTTGGAAGTATTTCTTCATCTTGGATAGGCAGGATTCTGCTTCTTCCCCCTTCTCAGTTTCTCCATTAAATGTTTGCGGCTTGATCTTCTTGAACTCCCTAGAGATTTCTTCATAAGGTTTATATTTTCTCTTCCTAGTATGGTAGTTATCTTCACTACTGTCACTAGTATAATGAGAGTTTTGTTTATGTAAATCACAATATACTTCAGAAGATGAGCTACTTTCATTTTTAACTTGTTTAGTCTTTTTATCTTTATGCTGATAACCTATATCTTCAGTCTCAGTTCTTTTACCCTTTCCCTCAGTATGAAATATTTCTATTAAGATATGATTTATCTCCTCTTGAGCTCTCATAATCCTCTCATTTTCTTTCTTAACTAATTCCATCTCTGATTTTAATTCTTTAACTGTTTGTAGTAGCTCAGAAGAATTATTAGTTATATCTTCTTGTATAGATTCTTTTTGAAGATTATCTCATTCAGTGTAAGGAGATTCCTCATCCACATATTCTTCCAATCTGTCCATACCTGTCATTAACTCAGAAACAAAATTATCTGTGTGTATCATTCAAAGAAAACAATATCAACATAATTATTTAAATTTATTGTTCCACATAGAAAAGTTGAGCTACATTCAGGCCTAGTGTTTGAACCAGGCTCTGATACCACATGTAATATCCGAAAAATTCATAAAAATTTAAAAATTTTCAAGTGACATAAAATGTCTAAATTCACAGCTAAGTACCTGCTAGAGGTTAGCGGAAAATGAAATAGTTTATTAAAGAACATGAGATCGCTTCTTTATAAGAACCTGAAAAATAAAAGGTGTAATCTTAAAAACTTGTTTTAGTGCTATTAATGACTTTAACAGCTGCAATTCTATCAGAGTTAGGAAAGGACTTGCATTTTTCTGTCGTTACAACTCCATAATAAAAGAATAATGAACTGCACCAGCATAGTTATAAAATGCATTCCAGATACTATGACGAAGGATAATCAAATTACTGTTTGGTTTGAGTCAAGAATACCATATACTTTTGAAAGCAAAATTGATCTGGAATTTAACTAGGATGCATTCATATTACTCAGTATTTTGCTTAGTTGAAGCATACATTGGATTCTAGTTTTGAGAATCATTAAAATGAATCATACACAAGATCTACTTCATAAATTCCTAAACCATCATCCTAGCTTATTTTTTCTAGAAAATAATTACTCTGAAACTCCTATAACCTACATCCAAAGATGTATACCATTTTTACCTTAATCTAGGTTTCTCATTATATACTTTTCATGTTATAAAAGGATGTACTTTTTATTCCTTTTTATATGTATCTTTTACTTTAAAATCTGAGTGCACCCTTAGCTATGACTAAATCTTCATGAAACTTGATTAGTAGACTTGAAATATCTTTATTCAAAGTCTTGGCACATGAAGTTAGCAAAAGAGTCTATTTAAAAATGACAAGGCCTATGGGTTACTTCATAACTTAAGACTATGTTTTATAACCTATGCCTCGCTAAACTCTATGGCACAAATATATATAATGGAAATCATAAACAATGTATGGTTTTAATGATTATTGGTTTGATTGTAAACGAAGTGTTGCAGCGCTGAATATAGAACTTACCCATGCTGGAGGAGAATTATTTGAAGGACACATGGGATGGTTTGTATCCACATAAGAGTTGACTTTAAAATCCAAACCCTACACATTTTCTTTGTAGACCAAGGGTTCCTCTGTCTTGTTGGCCGAGCTGATAGCTCACGGCCATGGGAGAACTATAACCACCTTCAAGCTTGGAGCTTGATTCCCTAAACAAATTTTGTGACTATTTGAGAGAAGTCATTAGTGGTTTCTGGTGTTTTTAATGGTTGAAGTAGTTACAGTGAGTGTGGATATTGGTTTTTCTTCAGGACTCGAGGGTTGTGCTTGTCTTGAACCTACAACTGAAAAGTCATAGCTTCAGCCAGGAGTATATCCTCGTCTGGTTGAGTTTGTTTGCTCAATTTCCTTTGCAGTGGTGAGTCAGTGTCTTCTTTCCTTTAGGCTAGGTGCCAACATGACCTATGGTGGTCGTTTTACCTCAGTTTCAACCTAAAATTTAACATGTAAAGTCTTTTTTCGATTTTAGGTTAATTTTTACAAAAGGTTTTTACAAATTTTAAGAAGGTTTTGTAATGCATAAAAGGTTTGTAACTTGTAGGAACTTCTCCCGGCTCTGGCTCTGTAGGTGGAAGCGAGCTTACCCTTCAAGTTTCACTTCAGCATACAAATTGGTAAGCCTTGGTTGCAAACGAGGGTTTCTTCCTGCATAATGTTGTGGTTGTTGGAAGTTTAGTTCTTGCGGTTGAAAAGGCACGACCTCGGTTTACCTGCTATCTTAAAGTTTCAATGCTTGCTTGTTTGCTGTATAAGTTTCGAAATCCTTAGAGGGTACTTTGTGCAAGGACGATGAAGGCTCTAGTAGCCATGAAGAATTTTTTTATTATTTTAAATCTCTACCTTTACGTCCTGAAAAAATATAACTTCTTTATCTACTTTCCATAGAGCTCATCTCTAAGCCCTACAAGGCTTTTGACCATTGTCTGGTTAATTTTTAGTTTTTAAAATAGATTTTAAGAGAAAAGAGAAGACTGTTAATCAATCAGGATTGTAAAAGAATTCAGGGTTTTCACCTGTCAGTAATGTATGGTTACTATTTGATAAATCTTACTTTGTATAGTTCAGTTTTTAACAAGCCTGAGCCTCGACTATAAATTTTAAAGGCCATAAGCCATGGATTCTTAATCAATTTTGTTTATAACAAATTATTGTTGTATTATTCTAGTTATTTATCATGCAATTAAAATGATTTACAGTGCAGTGTCATTATGGAAAATTTTATTGTGTTAAGAGTATTATTATTACTCTGTTTTGTTCATAAAGGTAAATTCTTAAGTAAACCCTACAGTTCGGGAAGGAATAAATTTTTACTTGTAAATATTCTTAGCTCTGTTTTTAATATTTTCCTTTAATGATTTTTACAGCTGTTTTAATTCTTATAAAGAAATATTTAGGGTAATTACTGCAAACTTGAGAATAGGATTACGTTTATCTTTCAATACACTAGGTAGTTGTACTTAAGTTACAGTAGAAACTTTTGTCTTACCTCAAAGACACATATTGTCTAGAAATAAAATGTTATAAGATTGTAATGAAAATTATCTTAACCTAAACCCTAGGTGATAGTCTGTTTATTATACCTATGTTTATTTGTTAAGTTATAAGCTTTGTGTTTATAAAGAATACTAGTATTAAAATAGTTCTTTAAGTAGTATGATCTCTAAATCTTTTTACATTCCTATGTTCAGTTCTTATCTGAAGTAAATTCATTTAATACATAAAGTATTTACTATTTCTTTACAAAATAAAAACATTAGCAAACCATAGCCGAATTTAGTTACACTTCTCATCCAGGTTAATTGAAAATCATCATATCTACCTAAACACCCAACTGTACTAGAGTACTACCTAAGCCAGGCGTGGAAAAATACAGTATGGAATTCTAATTCTATTTATTTCTCATTTATCATATTTACTGCTATTTCTAACATAATCTACCAATCACTAAATCCAACAATACATAGTTACTCCTTTCTTCATAAACCCTGATTAAATACTAACATGCCTGTTTTTGAAAATCAGTAAACATTTTACTGAAGACAGTAAATAAATATAATAACATGAAAACAAATAGAACCTGTCAATAATGAGGCGACAACAACTTAAGGAGGTTGTTCCTCCGAACCAACTCCTAGAGAAAGCTTAGACTACACTTCCTCAGGACCCCCGAGCATGTTTCTTGGTCCTCCTAGTAGAGTACTAGGTGAAGGATATGTCCTTAAGACCTTCTGTCACCTGACTGGTCCAATTACCTCAGTAATTCAAATCTACTCACAGCAGTAAGAGCTTCAGCCTAATAGCTACAATAAGTTCAATCTCAACAGTTTAACCCCTCAAACTCACTTCAGTAATCCCCTCCATCGAATTTCTCATGAGTAAATTCATTCACTCTAAATGATCACCTCTCAGAAATAAGCAACCTCAGATGTCTTCAATGGGAAATTTTATAGAGATTCCTAGGTCTTCTGGGTCAATTTTCATTAATGAGCCACCTGCTCCAATTCCACTTTCTTGGGGAATCATGACCACAAATATAGGGAAGTTGCGACCTGCAATAGTTGGAAGTAGTTTGAGGATGATGCCACTTGTCAGTGTACTCTCCACCCAGTCTCTTCCACCAAGTGACCAGCTAACACTCTTTTAAAAACTTCCCTAAGCCGTTGTCTCATCATTTATTTATTTATAAATAAAATATTCTGAATTACATTAATTATTCTTAACCCCACTTGGTCATAAATTACAAACTTAGCATAAAATATAACACAATGTTCCTCAAATAACATTAATTTGTTTTTGCAAATTGGGGCATGTGACATCTGCAAACACTGGGTTCTCTTCTTCCATCAACTTTTGTGGGTCGAAGCTTGATTTTATTCGCTTCAATGGTGATGATGTGACTGGATAGATTTACAGGGGAGAACAATATTTTAGTCTGCATAACACTTTTGATGTCATCAAAGTCCGAATTACATCCTTTCATTTGGAACATGGAGCCCTTCAATGGTTCTGTTGGTACATCAAGGATCATAAAGAGCCACAATCGACAGATTTTTTTCAACTCCTTTTGTAACGATTTGGCCCTAGTGCTTTTGATGACTTCACAGGAACACTCACCAAACTTCTCCAAAGTGGCACTGTGAGGGAGTATCAGACATAATTTGAGAAATTGGATAATCACACAGAAGGATTGTCTGACACATTCTACATGAGTTGCTTTATTAGTGGTATGAAGGATGCAATCCAATCTGAGGTTAAAATGTTCTGTCTCAACACAATGATGGAATCCCTAGGGTTGGTTAAGCTAGCAGAGGACAAGATCATGGCTCAAAAACACTCCAAATCCACTTTTGTTCCATTCAAAAATATGGTTTCCCTAAGACTTCCAATCACGCTATCTCCTAGCACTGCTACTATCAATCATTTGTCTGAAGCCGAGATGCGAGAACATAGAAAAAAGGGGTTTTATTATAATTGTGATGAGAAATTCACCCAGGGACATCAATGTGCTGAGAAAAATCTCTATCTCTTAGATGTGGATTCTCCGCCTGCACTTGAAATTTGTGAAGTTGCTTAGGATCCAGTAGATGATCAGGTCGACATTCAATAACTTCCTATTGACCCTTCTTCTCATGACGACCACCCAGAGATATCTATTGATCCGGATTTATCCGTGAACGAAATGAAAGAACATACACATAATAATAATCAAAGATATTTTGCAAAGATAACAGAGATACAGTAAACACATATTCTATTAAATGGAGGAAATAGAACAGACTGTAATACAATTTCTAGAATGGTGGTAGCTATCTCTGAGAAAAGATGTGGCTGCTACACTCATCTGTGCCAAGATGAATACAAAATGAGGCCAAATGGAATATTTATAATAATAATGAGGTGAGAACCCCAAAATTCCAAAACATAACCCTAGAAGATGAACCATCATAAATTTTGCGACCCCACAATCGTAAGTTGAACAGTCAACTTCCCGGGGTCATAACTTTTGCATACGATCTCCAATTTGGACGTTTGATAGCTCATTGGAAAGGTATATATAAGATTTAAAACTTTAGGTCAACCAAATGCATGCCAATGGAAACCATTTATCCCTAAAGCTCCAAACAATGTCATTTAGGGCCTCAAAACGGCCCTGTAAGTTTAGGACTCAAAAAATTGTAGAAAAATAACTAGGAAACTGCCACAATGGACAATTGTTTTGAGCTAGTGGAATAGGTGGGTGGCCATCGATCTCCATTTGGATCAATCTGCCCTCCTCAGGAAGCAATGTTCTCCATTGCGTCGAATCCCATATCATATCTCGAACTATGTGTTGAGTTGATCTCTTGGTGTGACATTTGTTGAAGTGAAGAGGCTGCTTTTCTTTGGCATCCTGAGAGGGTTGTAATTGTTGTTTGGATGATTTGTTTTTGGAGGAGCACCTTAAATGCATGGCCTTGCATTGTAGAGGTACTTAGATAGATGAGGAAACGATGGCTCTGTTTTCTTCTTGTTTCTGATGAGCAAAGACACCCTGTGCAAAGGGTGTGGAGGTCTCTGTGATCTTATGTTGTCCTTCAGACGCAATTGTGAGGAGGAATAATTTCCTAGTGTGGGAGCTTATCTTCCTACCCTGCAAGACTGTAGCAGGTGCAACTATCTCTGGGATTCGGTAGAGTTATCCTCCCAAATTGACAATGACACTGCGAGGCCGTGACTCATATACAACGTGACGCTTCCACATATATGGTTGTCCTAAAAGAACATCACATAATTCAAGTGGGGCCACATCACACAGTACCTCGTCCTTGAAAGGCTTGATGCCATATGGTAGGAGGCACTATTGAGTAATGTGGATACCTTATCCTTGGCTTAGCCAACCGATGATGTAAGGTTGCGAGTGTGGTGTTGTCGGAAGCTCTAATCTCTTGACGACTTCTGCTGAGATCAAGTTCTTTTGGCTGCCGTTGTCAACAAAAAAATGTAGAGGCATTCCCTTCACCCACATCTGCGAGTGGAATAGGCGCTCCTCTGCCTCTGACTCTTCAGGATCCTCTAGTTGAATCTGTGCGGTAGCAATAGTGGTAGTGGGGTCTGCATCAATGATCTTCCTCCCATTGTATGCGACTCTGGCATTGGGTTGAGAATCAGAATCAGGATATGATTCTGAAGATTTGATCTCGGCCACTAATGACTGCTTTGAGCGACATTCATAACTTTTGTGCCAAGGGATTTTATGAAATTCGCACCACTTACTGATGTCCTTCTTTGTCTTTCCATCTTCCTTCTTTGCTTGTGGTGGGGACTGGTTGTCCTTTCCTTGTCCTGTGTTTTGCGGGCCAGGGTTTCCCTTGACTTGCTTCTACAGTGGGTGCGCATGTCCAGAGTCTCGCTTGTTCTTTTGTTGAAATTTATCCTCGATTTTGATAGAATACCGATAGGCAGATCCAAGTGAAGAGATGTCGAGGAAGTCCATCTCAGTTCGGATGTACCGATGTAGACCACTCCGATATTTCAGAATCAGGTGTCGCTTAGAGTCCTTAATACTTAGCTTTGTACACAAGGTATGAAATTTGTTGGTGTACTTTGACACTGTATGATCCCTTTCTTGGTGCAGAATGGTCCATTTTGTGTACTGGTCATCATAGTTTCCCACAAGGTAATACTGTTCCCTGATGGCATCTATGAAAGAGGCCCAAGTGGGATTTGTTTCAAACATTTCAGACTCGTCTGATGAGTTATGCGTGAACGAAATGAAAGAACATACACATAATAATAATAATAAAAAAAATTGCAAAGATAACAGAGATACAGTAAACACATATTCTATTAAATGGCGGAAATAGAACAAACTGTAATACAATTGCTAGAGTGGTGGTAGCTATCTCTGAGAAGAGATGTGGCTGCTACACTGATCCGTGCCAAGATGAATAAAAAATGAGGCCAAAGGGCCTATTTATAATAAGAATGAGGTGATAACCCCAAAATTCCAAAACGTAACCCTAGAAGATGAACCGTCATAAAGTTTGCGGCCCCACGGTGGTAAGTTGAATAGTCAACTTCCTGAGGTCATAACTTTTGCATACGATCTCCGATTTGGGTGTTCGATAGCTCGTTGGAAAGGTATATCTAATATTTAAAACTTTTGGTCATTTAAATGTTTGACTATGGCAACCATTTGTCCCCAAATATCCAAAAAACGTCGTTTAGGGCCTCAAAACGGCCCTGTAAGTTTAGGACTCGAAAAATTGCAGAAAAATAACTAGGAAACTGCCACAAGGATAAGGGAAAGAACCAGATGACCCTTTCCTCTCAGTGAAGAACCATCCCAAGAGTAATGAGGTACAACAGAAGGGTTACTGGCCAACTGTTGGATGTTTAGATTAGAATTAGTATATAAGTGAGTGTTGAGGCCAATGAAGGTATCCAAGATTTATTTGTATTGATCTTGCTTAAAGGATGTTTCCCCCTCAAAGTGGCCTACGATCAATAAAATATCTTGTGTGCTCTGCTATTTCTGCTATATCATGCATTCTCATTGCTTATTGTAGGAGGTTCCTCACAAGAAAAAACTAAAAGTAAAAATAGAAAACAAAATAAATAATAAAAAATAAAATTAAAAATAAAATAAAAAATAAAAAAAAGTGAGGGAAGGAAATTATCCACCAAATTTAGAGCCCCCAAATAAATTATGAAGATGCCCTAGCCCCAAGAGTGGAGTGCCCATAAATTTTACCGAAGGTTTTTACCGCAAAGCTTCATTGAGGGTTTTCACCTCAAAGCTTCGCCTTTTACTGAGAGCTCTTTCACTAAAGGTTTCACCACAAAAAATTCACCTTTTACCGAGGGTTCTTTCACCAAAGGTTTCACTGCATAATGCCCAAAATTTTATGAAAGGTTTCACCGTATAATGCCCATAAATTTTACCAAAAGTTTAAAAACTAAAACTAAAAATATAAAATATAAAAAAATTAGAGAGGGGAGGAACATATGCACCTAATTTAGAGCCCCAAATGAGGATGCCCTAACGAAAGGAGTGGAGTGCCAATAAATTTTATCGAAGGTTTTGTTGGCACCCAAAAAATCCCCTTGATTTTGACAAAATCAAGGGGGGCCTGTTAGAAATCTTGTAAATATTTAGCTATGGTTTTCTTTACTTCAGTTTATTCAATGATTTAATAATCTCCTTTTCGAAAATTTGACTTTCTTCCCTTTTTTATTACTCGATTATTCCTGATGAAAATGATGGTATTTTTGCTTATTGCTTATGCTATGATGACTTTGCGACTTTATGATCATTTCTTTTCGTCACATCTTCTTATTGATTGCTTTTGTCGACAAGTTACCCTTTTATCGTTTGAATATTTTTTCCTCCTATTGGTTAGAGAACACTTGCATGCTGTTATTTGACCTTGGTAGATTTGATTATACACCTTACCTTGAAATAATTCAATTATCTTAGCCTTGCAACAACCTTGCCAAATTTTAGCCTTCACTTTATTAATGATTAAATGAACACTTTTGGGAGATTGAGATTAATTATTTAATTGCTTGGTTATGAGTTATAAATTTTGAATTCAACTACTGTGTCAAACTTTATCATCCTCGAATCTTCATTAAAATCATTTCTTGATTCGTAATTTTGATGTATAAAATAATTTATTTACTTAAGTTTACCATTGAGCAATTTTTGGTATGAGTTTGTTTTTGTTTAATCTTTAATAGTCATAAAATATTATGATAATATATGTAAGCGAGTGTGACAAATTGTGAGTTTCCTCATTTTTATTGAATTATGATCTTAATAGCTTTACTAATTAGTTTTGAGCATATATATTCAAAAATGTAATTTTCTTAATTAAAATATTTATTAATCTTTTTGCCACGTTAATCATTAAGATGGTAATTTTAAATAAAACCATCTTATTCAATAGATCGCTTCATAAATATTGATAATTCTAAAAATGATTTTAATCTATAATCATGTCAAAATAAAAATACTTTCATTTTCCTAGGATGGAGTATATGTCTCAAAATCTAATATCTTTTAAAACATTTTATATTTAAACTTTTGATGATGCCTTAATATCTACACATTAAAACATTAAAATATCATTTATTGAAAAGAGGAGAATTGTATTATACCACTCTCTTAAAACATATATGTGGATTCAAATGGGAGTTCATTTTTTCACTTTGATTTATTCAATTCATTAAACAAAACTTGCACATTGGAATTGTAATTCAAATCTTTTATCGAATTTGCATTTGCAAGGGAATTAACCTAAAGTTTGGTAAATTTTATTCATGACTTTGGCTTTCTTTTTTGAAGTGATATGGAAATCCATTCTTCATGTGGAATAATATTCAAAGGATAAATGACATCAATGAGTAAAACACGCACTAGGTGGAGGGAATTTTAAGAATTTATGGAGAAAAGGGTCACCTCATCAAACTAACTAGACTACAAAAATGGAGAATCACGTACCTATAGAAAACATTTTTTTTCATGGACGATTGTAAGAAAACCATGAGAAATTAGCTCAAACGGTTGAAAACCCACTTCACAAATGGGCCTATTTACTTGTAATGTTTTGCTGCTTCCCCAAAAGGTATATGAGTTATGACATATTCGAGCATGTTTGAGATGGATTTTTCCAAAAATTTGTCAGCTGTAAGATTCGTTTTCTAGAGTTTGTTATGAGCCTTCTCTCTATTTAAACAGAAGGAATTTGACTTGTGGGGGGGGGGGGGATATACATAGATCTAAAGATAAAGTTATTCTC
>LPNX010131380.1:50996-125212 GCA_001517045.1 Pseudotsuga menziesii
ACAGACAGTACTTCTTTCATTGTTAGAGACTTACCAGAGTCTAGCTTGTATGAAGATTCCCCACTACCTTTTATTGGATATTGGTAGTCATCTCCTAGTTTCACCTTGTGAGGTGATTCATGTTCTGACAGTCTTACAAAGGATTCCTTGAATCCCGTCATATGTTTGGAAGCCCCACTGTCTATGAGCCAATCATCGTTTCCATGAGTAGTGTTACCTATGAGAGCTGATATCAGAACATATTCATCCTCGCTTGAAGAATCTTCACTTTCATATCTGGATCTCTTTCTGGATGGTTCATCATCCTCTGCAACATGAGCATGACATCTTCTTTGGCCTCGTCTCCCTCTGAAACTGGAACCTCTATACTCATGTAGGTGTCCAATCCAGAGAGATAAAATACTTCTATGCTTGGAATTTGTCAACTTCAGCAAGCTTATCATCAAGCTGATGTGATAGATCACTTTGAAATGAGAACCTCAAATGGAAATAGCAAAGGATTAGATCTTACCGATTTGAGGTGTCCGTCCTTGTCCCGGAGTTCGCTGATCTAGGGTTTGTCACAGAAACCCTAATTTTAAAAACTTGGAATCTTTCAGATATTATTGGATTAATAGATATATCTCTTCAAATGGAGCTGTCCAATGTACTCCTTTTCTGAAAACAGTGGAGGGAAGCTCTCGGAACAGGAAGCCCTAATTTTCTGATTTCTTCTGCAGAAATTCCTGTTACTGTTTCTGTGATATATCCAAAATTAATACTCCTATGTGTCTGAAATTTTGTACTGAGGTAAAATCACATGTCCCTGATCCACAACCGTTGGTTTCATCAGAATTGGTTTCACCATTTTGGATTTATGATCCTTTTCCCAAGGTGACCTGTTACAGGACTATTCAGAACAGCGAAGTTGTACAGCCTGCCACGTGTCCCTGATTCATCTTCTGAGTCTGATATTCGTATCAAATAAATTAAAGTCCGGTACCTTTCTGGAACATATTCAGGAATTCCATTTGGACCTTTGTATCCCAAGATATTGCAATTTTCCCCAGGTGTCCTGTTTATGGATGATTTCTGGAAGAGGCTAGAACCCTAACTTTGAGAGATCATATCTCCCAAAATACAGTGAATATGAGGCTGATATTTGGACACAGTGTTCATCATAATTTTATCTTCGGCGCCTGCAATTTTTAGCTTCTGAAACTTCTCCAAACTCGGAATATAGTGACTGTACCAAAACTTAGCAGTTTTAGCATTTAGGGTTTCTCTAGCTTGGGGTCAAACTAGGGTTTGACTTTCTCGGAGTTTCACCCAACCAAATTTCTTGATCTAGGTCTCTAAACTTCAGTTTTGATGAGGATAAAAATCCTATGCTGGTCTCACTGAAAAATTCCTCTTCTGTAGAAAGCCCTAATTTCCACATCGAAACTGAAAATGCTTGAAATTGAATTCCGCATCGACAAAAAGATGCACCCTTCAATGGAGATTCATCTTAGCATACTTTTGCTGAAAAACTGTGGAGGAAGATCCACAAAATAGGAAGCCCTAGTTCCTGTAGCTGCACAATGTCTTCTTCTCAGGTTAGCTCTGATACCATGTTATGTTTTCAACATTTAAGCTAGCATTATGTTAGGATCTTTTCACTGAGAGAATAACAAGCACAGCAATAACATAAGCACATCACATGAGACAAGAGACACAAAGAGTTTTGACAGGGGAAACCATAAATGGAGAAAACCCCTCAACTTCCTCTAACATAGTACCACCACAAGATGTGAAACCCAAAATAGTAAGATGACCTCCCAACACAACAGCAGCCTTCTGTCTTCTATCAAGCCAAAGTATTTCCTTCTCCAAAGGTGCGCCACACTTGAGAGAGCAAGTGATGTAATTCACAAGTGATAAATAGAGAGACTCTCACTCTCTATTTATATTCTTCCGTTGACTTGAAGTGCACTCAACCATGTAGGCTTAACTTACAATTACTTACTCGAGCCTACACCTTAATTAGTGTATAATAACCCAAGTGCCCCGAAACTGTGGGGACTTACCTAATGACTTGACAAGGCTTGTTTACATTAATAATCCTCCCGATCGGAACATCGGGGTAAGACAATATGACTCAAATACATAATAGAAACATCCCAGAATAAACATCGGGTTACAATATATAAAATACATATAAGAATACATTCCGAAGTTACATATACATCAACAGAAATCATTTATTTTCTGTAAATTCTTCTTTGGAAAGAGTTGAGGAGATGCTGGTAGGGGAAGTGCTCGGAGAATTGGATGGAAGTTTTTTCCCAAAATTTATGTTTTTGCTTCTCTTGAGATTCAAGGATGGATCTAAGCATGGGAGTGGGTCGTGATTAGTATTATTGTTTTATAACATAGTTCTTCCACAACCTCTTCAATCTTGTTTGAGAATTTATTTTCCAATATATATAAAAACTTGTGTTTATATATGCTATATCTATATTTTTGGCACATGTATATTGTGTGATTGTATGCTAATATCATCTTCATTATTCCTTGAATTCTATGTTATTCTTGTATATGTTTAATTGATCACATGAGTGTTTTAATGATAAATTGTTGTTATTATTTTAATTATTCATGTTGTCAAAAGATACATGTTGTTTAAATTAAAATGATTGACTTTACATTGTCATTATGATTCAAATAGTATTTATGTTAATTCAGGTTTTAAGGTAACATTAATATTAACCATGCTCCTACGCAGGATAGGATAGAAGTAGATTAATTAAATTTTTGTTTCAATTTAGAATTTTACTTTTATTTCATGAATGGAAAGCTACAATTTAGCAACTACTAAATCTATTCGATTTAGCAGCTGTTAAATATGTGTTTTGTGTTTTTGAAATTTGCATAGATTAGTTAAATTTAGATTTCATTTTAGAATGGTTTATATTTAGGAAAGTATTAAGATCTGATTGTGAGACTCTCTATTCTAGAGAGAAAATCTACAAAGGCAGCAGAGCTTTTGTTCCCATGAGAATCAACTAATCCAAACACACCAGAAGTCGCAATAAGTGACTTGTGTGGGTTGTTTCTCCTTAGTTGGCCTCATTCAGAAAATATGACCAACAAATGGTGCTATAAGGAGGGCATGCGGTAAAACAAATGGTTTTTGTTTTTTATCTTTTTATTATTTATTCATTAAAGTTTAATCCTCCAGCTCTTATATTTTAGTGAATTATAGGTTTGGTTAGATGGTAAGCTAACCAATTTGAGTCAATTTTTAATTATATTTTATTAATTATGGCTCATTTCCAAATCCCTGCGTGGGATTCCAACACAACATTGAACTTGCATGAACCATTGCATGAGCTCCCTATAAAGGAATTTACTTTCTTTCCAAAGTTTGACTGTGAAGGGAAAATCATAGCTTTAGAACACATAAGAAAATATGAGTCTATATTAGGTTTACTTGATATTCAATATGAAGATGTTGTATGCAGGATTTTCCCCTTCACTTTTGAAGGTAATGTATCAGAATGATACTTTGTTCTTCCGATTAATACTGTTCATGGTTGGTCTGATTTTAAAAGAATTTTTTAAAATGCTTATGATATTTATAATGCGACTAATATATATCTTGAGTTCAATGAAATACAGGTCAGAGAAGGTGAATCTATACACGATTTAAACACACATTTCCAACATGTATATCATCAACTCAAAGACAATCAAAGACCTTCAGATGACATTCTTTATGAGTGGTATGTGTGCTCTTTACCCAAATATATAGCTATGTTTGTTGCACAAAAGGGTAAAATTGATTTTCATCAAGTATTCGAGCACACACAAGTTCTTGAGAAGGATTTTAAGAGGTATTCCCATGACCTTTATTCTTCTTTATTTTCCAATAATAATGATGATAAAAATAGTGTTGAAGAAGATAACGAATCTAAAATTTCTAGGTTAAAAGAACAAGTTAAAATTTCGCATGATGAAATTATGTATTTGCATAATCATAATAATAAATCAATTATGAATAATGAAGGAAAAATTGTAGCTATATATACAAAACCAATAGGTTTACAAGAAAATAAAAACCTAGCTGTAAATTCATTGCAAAATATTAATTTCCATTTTCCTCCACCTCGAATCGAATATGAGGAATGTCTTACTTCCAACTCTTATAGTTTTGAATCCACATATAAAACTCTTGAAGAAGATCATAATTCAAGTTATTTTGAATTATTAATCGGAGGTCACATATCATTTAATCACTTTGGTCAACCTTGCATGAATCTAAAATTGATTTACAATGTAGTGACTTTGCTCTAGATACCAATAACCTTATGAAGGAATCAAGTTTCTTTCATAGTTTACCATTTGCTAGAGTTGATAATTATTTAGAATCTGACTCTCTTGATCATAAATCTTTCTCTGATCTGAATTACAAGTCGGAAGTTGATATTGAAAGTTTAACGTCTAGGAGAGAGATAACTCTAAATTCAATTGATAAATCTGATCATAATATTTCAAACCAATTTTGGAGTTGTCCTCAATCTAACTCTTCAACTTCAAACTAGAGTTATGTTTCATATGATTATGTAAGTAATGATAACGTATTGAATGATTATAAAAACTCACCTATTATTGAGACATTGGGTAATAGTTTTTATTATCAAACCAAAATTTCTCATACTCCTGAAACACAAGTTTCTGTAGAACTACAATCCCATAATTTACAACAACACAAACTTAATAGTGATAATATTCTCACCATAAAACAATGTTTAGAAGATTTGGTGAGGGGATATTTTTGGGAAATGATTTCTCTTCTAAGTTAGAATATTTCTATAACTACCTGATTTGCTCACAAGAATTTTATACATAACAAATTTTTCCTGAATGTTTATTTCCCTCCAATACTGAAGATGTAACAAGTAGTCTTGATCATGAATTAAACGAAATCGTGTCTCAATTTGATGATATTTATGAAAGATGTATTTGTTTACAATGGAATATTCTCTTAAGGAAAAGATTGCACATCATACATTAAAGAGATCAGAACAAATCTCGAGTTCACCTTTTGTAAATCAAACTTTAGATAATAAAAAAATAGCAGAAGATCAAATCTCTTCACATAAATCTCCTAGTTTTATATCTTATCAATATATCACATCGAAAGAAGGGATGGTAACAATGAACTTGTTGTAGCTGCAACATTTTCCCAAAATTCCAAAAAAATTCGAGACCCTCCTTTTGCTTAGATTAGTTTGATTTTCTTCTTTGATTTGGTTTAATGACTCTTCAAGAAAGATTGTTGCTAATACCTAAAATGATCCGCTTTGGTTTTTTATTCCTTTGAATGAGTTTCAAGTGTTCGAGTCGGAAGAATATTTGCTTACAGCCCCGCCGTTGCAGAAGAGTATTTAGCTTCACCTTCGTTATTTCTCCCGATGCGTTTGTTTTAATCTGCTGTACTTTCATTTTGCATCGGAACGATTTGTTACTTTAGTCTCTGCAGTTGCGTAGGGTGGACTGCTAAGTATTTCGATCCCTGTTTGAATTTTCGGCTCCTGCTTTGTTATTTTAGCCGGCCCCGTAAGTCTCGGGTTTCCGCCGTTGCGGCTGCGAAATGCACTTCCTTTTTCGGACGTCTAGTCATTTTGAACCTCGCCGTTGCGGAGAAATGATCAATGTTGGCTTCGTATTCTTCTCCGATGTTGTGGCTCAATTGGATGTTTTCTGGTTTCAAGTCGGAGCATGTTGTTACTTTGGTTCCCACAGTTGCGGATGGTTGATTGGTAAATCTTCCAATTTTCGCTTTGACTTTTAAAGCCTCACGGTGTTGCTTTCGCTTCTCCTTCAGTCTTGTTTTTCCACCATTGAGGCTTCCAAAGCATTATCCTTCTGGTTGTCTAGTGGGATTTTCTCCGATTGTCGTTTTCCCCCGACGTTGCGGACGGTGATATCCTTTACGGTTCCACCGTTGCGGATGAAAGAATCACTAAACTTTTCGATGTGTTAGTCTTTCTTCTTCCGATTCAAACTTTACCCATCACGGATTGATTTATCCTTCACGGTTTCGCCATTACGGCTCCCGTCTCGCTTCCACTCCGATGATTTAAAGTTTCGACACGTGTTGTTTATTATCTCTCGGCTGTCCCCATGGATAGAGTAATTATTTGGTCACCTGGCGTTGCGAAAGGGTTTGTGTTTTCAACTTCCGATTTGTTTGGCTTCCGTCGTCGTCCGATTTTATGCTTTTCCCTGCCGCGCATGTTGACCATATATATATATGGGGTTGGGGTTGTTGGGATTATTGTATTTTCTATTATTCTATTTGGACTGTTGCTCGCTGTCTCTCTCGTGCGTTGTCATGCTCTCAAGCTCATTCGGACCCCGTTGTCGGTACCCGCGTCCAGGTGGCTCAACTATGGGAGATTGACCGCCTTTCTTCCCATCGATCACGTTGCAGTGCCAGGTAGGCTCGTATTTGCATTTCCCCATTCCGTTTGAGCATGTGGTTGATTTTTGTTACGATTGGGTTTGTACGCGGCCGTTTTGCCTTGGCCCCATTAGTTGCGCGCCTATATAGTTGGGGATTTTTACCATAACTGTCTGTGGGAGGGCGGTTTGACCCTTAGGGTGTTTTACTCCACCGTTGTTTGTTATGAAACCTTGCGCTTAGAGATTCGGGGGTTTGGTGCAGATGGTCATTCGCTATCTACACCAAACTTCCTGGTTTGATGATGTTCTTGTAAGGGGAGGCTTTCATGGCCTTCCTATGGCACTTGAAGTAGTTTCCCTCTTCCCCTTTTGTTTTTTGTGATATCCGTGCCCTCAAAACCACAATAGCGTTCCACCGCATCGTTCTGTGCACAATCAATTTTTAACCCAAGCAGGGGGAAGGGGATATATCACTGCATTTAGTTGTTGGCCATAGATTGCATGGATATTGATTATTAATGCCCCAGATTGAGTATTTTCTTTTCTACTGTCTTTCCCGCGCAACGCGATAAACATGGCACTCGCAGAGAGCCGAAGTTTGTTTCATGTTAATGTAGATTTATTTCCGCCTCGACTTGTGTTGATAAAATTGTTTGGTATCATACAGCAGTGTTAGCTTTGCATGTATTTGTTTTATTTAGCTAATTTCATCATGTTAAACATAGAAGAAATGACACACTGCACATTGTTGTCTCCAAGTTTGTCACTCAGCCGAAAATGGCTTAATGTTACAATCTTATGGCAGGAAGAGTCCACAATGTCAAAGAGGCAAAAGAAGAAGGTCCCTGTGGTCGAGGAGGAGCCAGAAGTGGAAGTTGTCACCAAAACAGAATACATATACGAAGACACTAAGTGTATATCTGGTGTTGAACCTGAATACCAGTGGGGGGAGATTTACAGGCTGATCACGTGTAGAGAAGTTCCTGATATGGGCTTGGAAGAAGAATCCATATATGCCAACATAGAGAGATCTTCACTGATGAATATTGCCACCAGGCCAGAGCTGTTCACATGCTCTGAAGTAATTGGTTGGATTCTGCCCCGGGTGGATGTAACAACAATGATCCTGGAGAATGTTGAAAAATAGGGCTATGCTACTTATAGCCCCAGATATGTAGCTCTGGCCTATCACCTGCCAGAAGCACAAGTGTTTTTATCTGATGATTGGCTAAACAACGTTAGAATGGACCTTGTTGAAACTATGAAAAGAATGTTGTTGCCTGGAAAACATTTCAGGAACAAGTCGACGGGTGATTATGATACAATAAGCTTAAGGACCCCATATAGGTTCATAACTTTAATGCTTAATAGAGTTTTTGGGAGAGTCGATGGCAGGTTCTTCAAATTGGAATGGATGCCCATCATTTTTTATGTTGCAACCCGAGGGACAATTTTCAACTAGGCCATCATTGTATCAAATAGTCTCTCTGCCTGCTTGGCCTCGGCCTTGGGTGGAGTATCCCAAAAAAGGTATGAATTCTATATGAGCTCCATACTTTTCAATTGTATATTGTGCAATCAGCCTTTCCCTGGCCTCAGGTGCATCTGGGATAGGGAAAGAATGCCTATCTATTCTGCATATAAACCACTTTGGTCACACAAGTATCACAGCCATTATCAAGAAGTCTGTGAACACTTCATCATGCCACTGTATACGCTCATTTTCTTGAAAGAGTGTGATTGCATGTCAGAGGAAATGCTGCAAGTAATGGAAGAATATGTAGACTACTATCTGACTGAGGATGGCCTTTACTTCAGGATGTTTGGAGGGTCAAGAGCTCCTTCCCTGCTACCCAAATACGCTACTGACTACATCATTCACAAGGAGGCCGTGAGGCAAGTCTTCTTGGATGGCATAGGGAGTTTCTTGTTTGAGCATAAGAAGGCTGCTTATTTTCCTTTTCCCTTCAAGTTAAGAAGTTACAGATTCACCAGGGTGAAGAAAGCGGGTGAATTTGTAGAAGAGTTGGAAAGGTTTCATTTTGGTGAGATGCCCTTCCACATAAATGATTCTTGCAGCAAAGTGGTCGATCATTGCAAAGAAAATAACATCCACTTTGAGTACACACACCATTGGGATAGGGAAGAATCTGTCTTCCGAAGTGCCTTGAACATAACAGCTTTGAGAAGAAGATTCAAGAATAAGATCACCACCAAAGGTGGGAAGGGAGATGAACAAGCAAAAGTTGAGGAAGAAGCCAAGAGAATAAATGAGGAAGCCCAAAGGCTGGCACAAGAAGCTGTAGGGTGGTTACTGGGGGGAGAAGAAGAAAAAAGAAGAGCTTCCCAAGAAGCAGCCCAAAAGGCAGAAGAAGAAAGAAGAAATGAAGAAGAAGAAAAGAAAAATAATCTTGATGCAGAGCTACAGAAACAAGAAGCAGAGAGGCTAAAGCTGACACAGACACAGACATAACAGTCAGCCTCTGACACAACTGGAGGGCAGACCCAGGACATTGAAAACCCTGAGGTGCAAGACCCACAAGTACCTGCTGCTAGCACACCTTTAGTCCCCACCATGAAGCTGGTCCCCTTTGTACAGAAAAAAGGGCAAGAGATCCTTGATTTCAATATTGTTTTCTATGACAGGGCGACAAAGAGGATAGTGAAGAGAACAGAAAGGAAGATTGAAACGGGAAGTCTACCTAAGAAAATGATAACGGATACACCCATTGTATTCGGAATAGACCAAGACCCTAGATTCACCATCAGAGCAGGAGCCACATTAATCCAAGCTTTGGAGGATAATGTGGACAAGATTATGACAGACTTGAAGCAATCCAAGAAGTCCTCTGCTCAATTAAAAGACACATTGAGAAAAGAGAGAGAGGAAAGCAATAGGATAAAAAGGAAATATGAAGACATGAAAAAGGAAATGAGATCTTCAAAGGATGAACTGCAGCTCCTCCAAGCAGAGAGACAAGTTAGGGAAACTACGCAGGATTGCCTGGAGAAAGTGCAGAGAGAATATCAAGAGCTAAAGATGGAGAAGGAACTGCTGCTGGGAAAGGTAGAAGAGCTAGAAGAGCAGCAAAAGATCATCTTGGAAGCCAGTGAGATGCACACCCAAGAACAGGAAAAGAAACATCAAGAGCATATTTCTTCTCTAACAACTGCTCTGGAGGAAGCAAGGGAGCAGCAAGTTAACCTCCAACTGTTCAAAGAGCATGTCTTGGCCCAGAAGGCTAAGATGTTGTAGCTACATACTGCTATAGAAGGAGAGAGGTGCAAGGTGCTGCAATTAGATAGCTGATTGGAGGAAATCCTGGAGACCTCCTCTTATTTCGTTGATCGATCTCAGGACGTCCTTAAAGTCCTGACTACAAGAATGGCAAGGCTGGAAAACAATGAAGAAACTCCAGCAGAGCTTCCAGCAAAGGATCAACAGGCCCTCAAGCGGGATTATGACTTATTGGAATTTGCTATAAATACCGCGGAGGATTTCAAGAAAGCCGTTAAAAATACGAAAGGAGCATGCACAGAGTTTTTTAGAAGGCTCCTTATTACCTACAACCGGTTCCAAACAGAGGCCGAGTAGAGGCTTGATGTTTTCTCGGACCATAACGCATTTGTGGAGATGTTGCAAAAGAGATATCAGGAGGAGGAAGTGAAAGTACAACATATCAAATCCCTGGATGATCAGATCTTGAGAAGTGAAGTAGATCATTCAGCCATTAGTGTGCAGCTTTTGGAGGACCAGCTTCGATTAAGTGCAGCCAGAATTGAGGCTATAAAGAATCAAGCTGCGAAGTTTGAGATCAACATTCAGTTTTTAGAACCTTGTGCATTTGAAGGCATTGCCTCTGAAGCCATGGCATGGAAGAAATTTTTGGATGCCCAAGTGGGGCCCTCCTCATAGAATATTTGTCACTTTTTGCAATATGTAACGATTTTGTAAATATTTGAGGAAGATGAAATGTTGGGAGGCGAGGAGTTGGGAAGCCCAAAAGGTACTTTTGGGCAGCCCAATAGTTTCACCCTTTTTGTATAAATGTAATAGACTAAGAGGGAAAAGGGGCTTTTTCCCAGTTAGACATGGAAAGCGATATTGTAAGAAGAACTACTTTTTTTTGCAATAAAGAGTAATTGTTGCGTGTTGGAGAAAGATTGGTGGCACTTTCAAATGTTATGCTGTGGATGGTGGAAATATGGACTATTTTGTTTTTCCAGATTTTTTCCATTAACCGTGAGATCGTTCTAACTCTTAGAACCTATGTTCTTGTTTAAATGATTTCTGGTTTATTTTGTGGAATTATCACCATGAGTAATGTATGTTGTTCATAAAACACTTGGCTATTTGATTGTGGAAATACCTTTAATCGTTTATGTGTTGTAGAAAGAAACATCAGCTACCTGTAATTTCTCTTTATAATGCATGCACAATACACATTACTCATAATTAAGTTACAGTTTGATCCCCAGGGATAGATAGATAAATAGTTAGTTTTATTTTATTACTGCATATGTGATTGAAATGCTTGTGATTGCTAAGACGAGACGTAAGAACCTGCGCATCACATTGTGAATGATCCTTGCATCCTTATCACCCTGCATGGTTAATTAGGCATATGCATATCATACTTAAATAAAAAATACAAAAATACACGGTGGACCGGACCGCAACCGGTAAAACCTTCATTTTTGTTACTTTGACCTACGGTAGCCGGACCGCAAACTGAATGGATTCCCTATACCAAACAGTCACGAGATATTTGGGAACGTTGACTGGGGAGAATCCCTTACTGTTGTTTCCTGCGAATTTCCAGGCCTCAACAATTCTGGCACTAGAAGGAGGGCCGCCGTGGAAACTTATTTTCCCAAGATTACCTCACCAGCAAATGTTTTGAATCTTTCCCAGGTATTTATAGGTTTTGATTCTACTTACGGTTTTTTCTTACCACAGAGTCTTCTTCGTTCACCTCTCCTATGGCTGGTATAAATGTGAATCAGTCCAACCCATAACCAACTTGGAGAGCTAGGTCACCTTTGAACCTCACACCTCCCTTGCATAACCTACCTCAAGCTTTTGATAAGCTGCTGCCTAAGTTTGATCTTGATGAAAAGAATGCTGTAGATGACCACTTGAAAAGTTTCTATTTAGTAGTAGAAGGGTTAAGGGCTGGGGAATACGAAGATGTTGTCTGAAGATTGTTCCCTCACACCCTTAAAGGATCAGCAGCATCCTGGTATTTCAGTTTTCCTGCAAACTCCATTCCTGATTGGGACACTTTCGAAAGGACTTTCAGAAGTAAATACTCGGCCCAAAAGACACATGCCTCACTGATGAAAGGTCTTGGTTTGTTAAGAAAAGAGAAGAATGAGAAGGTACATAGTTTCACTCAAATATTTTCAACATACCTAAAGAACTTTTCTGAAGCTGACAGACCCTCTGACAAGGTCTTAATTGAGTATTTCACCTCTGCCCTAGGACCTGAACTAGCCATGTTTGCCAAAATGAAAGCCAAACCTACGTTTATAGAGACTTATGAAGAAGCAGAGAGGGTAGAGGCTGAAAAGGAAAGTATAGAAGACTATCCTGAGCAACTGAGAGAAAAGACTATCGAGAGAAGAGCCTTATTGCTGTCTGAACCTAAAGATGAACAATCACATGATTATCAGGGAATGCTGAAAATGATGCAGAATCTATCCAACAGAATAATAGATCTGGAGAAAGGGAGGGAAGTTCAGAAAACTTACAAACCCTACTACCAAAAAAGAGAGGATAGCAACCAATGGAAAATACCTCCACCAAATTTACCATCAATAAACATAACAGAAGTAGGGGGGGATAATTTCTGCACTTTTCACCAACAACCTCATTCTGAAAAGAAGTGTCCTGAATGGTTAAATTCGATGACATTGGTCATGAATAAGCTGTTGGACTCTAAATTGACTAAAGACAGTGGTAAGAAAGAAGAGAAAAACCAGACCACAGAGAAACAAGATGATGATACCATGTTCTTATGGAATGGTGTCTAGCTATTCAACACAGAAGATAAGGCCCTCAAGTCTGAATACACACCTACAGCAACAAAAGATACAGACCTAGCAATTAAAAATAATGCAATAATTTCAAAGATTAAAAAATTGCACGAGAATGTCAAGAGACAAGTTGATGTAAATGTTAGAGATAAAACACCTAAAGTCATCACTGTCAACTAGGAAACCGAGCCAATTAGTGAGCCTATCAAACTTGTGGAAGAACAGGCAGGTGTTGATCAAGGAAACAATGAAGAGATTGAGGAGCTTAAAGAGGATATACCCACTCAAAACCAACTAGGAGAAGAAGACATAGAACCAGGTTGGGAAGAAAAAGCTAAAACCCTGCCTTTTCTTTTGACCCTAGAAATGCTGAATCATAATGTGCATAATTTCTTGGTAGACTCTGGATCAGCGGTGAATGTTATGCCACTTGAGGTTTGCAAAAATATTAATGGAAAACCAGAGTCCACATCCTGGGAAGTAACGCAATTAGACAGCGCAGGAGTCAAAGTAGTGGGAGAGATGAAAAATGTCCTCATTTTCTTTTCTGCAAACAACAAGATATGCCAATTTATTGACATTATGGTGGCTGACATACTAGGTGGATATGGGCTTATTCTCAACCGAGATTGGACTGCTAGATTAAAAGGTTATTTTGCTTCAGACTGGTCTCATTTATGGTTGCCTTTGAAGGGTACCCCTAATCGGATTAAAATTTTGAGAGAACCCTACATGAAGCACACTGTCACTAAGCTGGGAGAAAGTAGTGAACCTGGTAACTCTATCTTGGGAAATTATCTAACCGAGCTTAAGCTAAGACATCATACCGAAAGAAAGGCTAGTTATAAGATTGACAATCAACCTGAGCTCCTTCAACTTCCTCAGGCTAATAAAGATGAATGTAGATTAGTAGACATGGTCTTAATTTAAAAAATGGTACACTTAGACCATGGATAGATTTTTTACCTTCACCACAGCCTAGCCCTTTGACCCGTTTGATTGAAGATTTTTAAGGGCGGGCACACATTTTCTTTTCTTTTCTTTTTTCCTTGTACATAAATAATGTTTTTTTTCTTTAATGCTTTGATGTTGTTTTCTTTTTGATTATTTGATTTGATGTTGTTTTCTTTTGATTTAAATGCTTTGTTACTAGTTCTTTTTATTTTTGAATAAAGAGGCAAACTTTTGGTTGCAATGGAAACATCAGGGTTCTTAATTAACTGAAATCTTGAGCAAAAGACTGTGCTTTGAAACATAGAATGTATTCTAGTAGCAGTGTTCCTAATTGGCCATGCATTCATTGAAGTTCTACTTAACCCCTCTAAATAACTCAGAAGTAAAAAGGGTCTGGAATACTATTTCGAGGCTCCATCCATTTCACATCTAAAATGTCCAAGGGGGTGATAGCAGGAGACCCAAGGAAAGGAAGCAGAGTAAACAATATATCATATATAAATGATCCCATGCCATGATCTCAGAAAAGCTAAAAGATATCAAGAGTCATAACTCTTTAAAGAAACAATACATATCAAAGCAAAGTATCAAAAGCATGAATCTCAAATTTCCAAAAGTTCCTCTCCATCCATGAGATGAAAAGTCAATTCTTCTCTCACACAAAAGGACACTATGGATAGAGGAGCCTGAATAAAATTCAGAAAGAAAGGCAAATGGAGGACTCACAAGAACTAAAGTTCAAAAGGGCACAAAAGTGCAGTTGGCATGGGAATGAGGAACAAAAGGATAATGTTGTTTACTACCTGTTACAATCCTGTGGTGTCCAAGCCGGAAACTACCCAAGGACAGGGGTAAAATAAATATCACTTATTAGGCCTCAAAAGAGTTATTCAGACTTGCAAATATTTCTGATGTTACCATTTCCCAATGAATGAACTGCTTCTTAATGATTCAAATGCATAATTTGGCCAGCTCAAGAATACAAACATCTAGAAGATTTCAACTTTTATTCAGACAGTCTTGCACTGGGATGAAGTTAAGTCAGAAATCTGGGGTTCACCAGGTAGTCGCCAATTGTTGCAGCTGTAACATTTTCCCAAAATTCCAAAAAATTTCGGGACCCTCCTTTTGCTTAGATTAGTTTGATTTTCTTCTTTGATTTGGTTTAATGACTCTTCAAGAAAGATTATTGCTAATACCTGAAATGATCCACTTTGGTTTTTTATGCCTTTGAATGAGTTTCAAGTGTTCGAGTCGAAAGAATATTTGCTTACAGCCCCGCCGTTGCGGAAGAGTATTCAGCTTCACCTTCGTTATTTCTCCCGATGCATTTGTTTTAATCGGTTGTTCTTTCGTTTTGCATCAGAATGATTTGTTACTTCAGTCTCCGTAGTTGTAGAGGGCGGATTGCTAAGTCTTCCGATCCCTGTTTGAATTTTCGGCTCCTGCTTTGTTATTTTATCCGGCCCCGTAAGTCTCGGGCTTCCGCCGTTGTGGCTGCGAAATGCACTTCCTTTTCCGGACGTCTAGTGGTTTTGAACCCCGCCGTTGTGGAGAAATGATCAATGTTGGCTTCGTATTCTTCTTCGATGTTGTGGCTCAATCGGATGTTTTCTGGTTTCAAGTCGGAGCATGTTGTTACTTTGGTTCCTGCAGTTGTGGATGGTCGATTGGTAAATCTTCCAATTTTTGCTTTGACTTTTAAAGCCTTACGGTGTTGCTTTCGCTTCTCCTTCAGTCTTGTTTTTTCGCCATTGCGGCTTCCAAAGCATTATCCTTTCGGTTGTCTAGTGGGTTTTTCTCCGATTGTCATTTTCCCCCGACGTTGCAGACGGTGATATCCTTTACGGTTCCACCATTGCGGATGAAAGAAGCGCTAAACTTGTCGATGTGTTAGTCTTTCTTCTTCTGATTCAGACTTTACCCATCACGGATTGATTTATCCTTCACGGTTCCACCATTGCGGCTCCTGTCCCGCTTTCGCTCCGATGATTTAAAGTTCTGACGCGCGTTGTTTATTATCTCTCGGATGTCCCCACAGATAGAGTAATTATTTGGTCACCCGGCGTTGCGGAAGGGTTTGTGTTTTCAACTTTCGATCTGTTTGGCTTCCGCCGTCCGATTTTATGCTTTTCCCCGCCGCGCATGTTGACCATATATATATGGGGTTGGGGTTGTTGGGATTATTGTATTTTCTATTATTCTATTTGGTCTGTTGCTCATTGTCTCTCTCGTGCGTTGTCGTGTTCTCGAGCTCGGTCGGACCCCGTTGTCGGTACCCACATCCAGGTGGCTCAACTGTGGGAGATTGACCGCCTTTATTCCCATCTATCATGCCACAGTGCCAGGTAGGCTCATATTTGCATTTCCCCATACCGTTTGAGCATGTGGTTGATGTTTGTTACAGTTGGGTTTGTACGCGGTCGTTTTGCCTTGGCCCCGTTAGTTGCGCGCCTATATAGTTGGGGATTTTTACCTTAACTGTCCGTGGGAGGGCGGTTTGACCCTTAGGGTGTTTTACTCCACCGTCGTTTGTTATGAAACCCTGCGCTTAGAGATTCGGGGGTTTGGTGCAGACGGTCATTTGCTATCTACACCAAACTGCCCGGTTTGATGATGTTCTTACAGGGGGAGGATTTCATGGCCTTCCTGTGGCACTTGAAGTAGTTTCCCTCTTCCCCTTTTGTTTTTTGTGATACCTGCGCCCTCAAAACCACCATAGCATTCCACCGCACCGTTCCACGCATAGTCGATTTTTAACCCAAGCAGGGGGAAGGGGATATATCACTGCATTTAGTTGTTGGCCATAGATTGCGTGGATATTGATTATTAATGCCCCAGCTTGAGTATTTTCTTTTCTACTGTCTTTCCCACGCAGCACGATAAACATCGCACTCGCAGAGAGCTGAAGTTTGTTTCATGTTAATGTAGATTTATTTCCGCCTCGACTTGTGTTGATAAAATTGTTTGGTATCATACAGAAGTGTTAGCTTTGCACGTAGTTGTTTCAGTTAGCTAATTTCATCATGTTAAACATAGAAGAAATGACACACTGCACATTGTTGTCTCCAAGTTTGTCACTCAGCTGAAAATGGCTTAATGTTACAATTTTATGGCAGGAAGAGTCCACAATGTCAAAGAGGCAAAAGAAGAAGGCCCCTGTGGTCAAGGAGGAACCAAAAGTGGAAGTTGTCACCAAAACATAATACATATACAAAGACACTAAGTGTATATCTGGTGTCGAACCTGAATACTAGTGGGGGGAGATTTACAGGCTGATCATGCGTAGAGAAGTTCCTGATATGGGCTTGGAAGAAGAATCCATATATGCCAACATAGAGAGATCTTCACTGATGAATATTTCCATCAGGCCAGAGTTGTTCCCATGCTCTGAAGTAATTGGTTGGATTCCTCCCCGGGCGGATGTAACAACAATGAACCTGGAGAATGTTGAAAAACAGGGCTATGCTGCTTATAGCCCTGGATATGTAGCTCTGGCCTATCACCTGCCAGAAGCACAAGTGTTTTTATCTGATGATTGGTTGAACAACATTAGAATGGACCTTGTTGAAACTATGAAAAGAATGTTGTTGCCTGGAAAAAATTTCAGGAATAGGTCAATGGGTGATTATGATACAGTAAGCTTAAGGACCCCATATAGGTTCATAGCTTTAATGCTTAATAGAATTTTTGGGAGAGCCCATGGCAGGTTCTTCAAATTGGAATGGATGCCCATCATTTTTTATGTTGCAACCCAGGGGACAATTTTCAACTGGGCCAGCATTGTATCAAATAGTCTCTCTGCCTGCTTGGCCTCAGCCTTGGGTGGAGTATCCCAAAAAAGGTCTGAATTCTATATGAGCTCAATACTTGTCGATTGTATATTGTGCAATCAGCCTTTCCCAGGCCTCAGGTGCATCTGTGATAGGGAAAGAATGCCTATCTATTCTGCATATAAACCACTTTGGTCACACAAGTATCACAGCCATTATCGAGAATTCTGTGAACACTTCATCATGCCACTGTATATGCTCATTTTCTTGAAAGAGTGTGATTGCATGTCAGAGGAGGCGCTGCAAGTAATGGAAGAATATGCAGACTACAATCTGACTGAGGATGGCCTTTACTTCAGGATGTTTGGAGGGTCAAGAGCTCCTTCCCTGCTGCCCAAATACGCTACTGACTACATCATTCACAAGGAGGTTGTGAGGCAAGTCTTCTTGGATGGCATAGGGAGTTTCTTGTTTGAGCATAAGAAGGCTGCTTATTCGTCTTTGCCCTTCAATTTACAAAGTTACAGATTCACCAGGGTGAAGAAAGCGGGTGAATTTGTAGAAGAGTTGGAAAGGTTTCATTTTGGCGAGATGCCCTTCCACAGAAATGATTCCCGCAACAAAGTGGCCGATCATTGCAAAGAAAATAACGTCCACTTTGAGTACACCCACCATTGGGATAGGGAATAATCTGTCTTCCGAAGTTCCTTGAACATAACATCTTTGAGAAGAAGATTCAAGAAGAAGATTACCACCAAAGGTGGGAAGGGAGATGAACAAGCAAAAGCTGAGGAAGAAGCCAAGAGAAGAAATGAGGAAGCCCAAAGGTTGGTACAAGAAGCTGCAGGGTGGTTATAGGGGGAAGAAGAAGAAAAAAGAAGAGCTGCCCAAGAAGCAACCCAAAAGGTAGAAGAAGACATAAGAAATGAAGAAGAAGAAAAGAAAAAGAAGCTTGATGAAGAGCTACAGAAACAAGAAGCAGAGAGGCTAAAGCTGACACAAACACAGACAGAACAGTTAGCCTTTGACACAGCTGGAGGGAAAACCCAATACATTAAAAACATTGAGGTGCAGGACCCACAAGTACCTACTACCAGCACACCTGTAGTCCCCACCATGAAGTTGTTCCCCTTTGTACAGAAAAAAGGGGAAGAGATCCCTGATTTCAATACTGTTTTCTATGACAGGGCGACAAAGAGGATAGTGAAGAGAATAGAAAGGAAGATTGAAACGGGAATTCTACCTGGGAAAATGATAACGGATACACCCATTGTATTCGGAACAGACCAATACCCTAGATTCACCATCAGATCAGGAGCTGCATTAATCCAAGCTTCAGAGGATAACGTGGACAAGACTATGACAGACTTGGAGCAATCCAAGAAGTCCTCTACTCAATTAAAAGACACATTGAGGAAAGAGAGAGAGGAAAGAAATAGGCTAAAAAGGAAATATGAAGACATGAAAAAGGAAATGAGATCTTCAAAGGATGAACTGCAGCTCCTCCACGCAGAGAGACAAGTTATGGAAACTACGCAGGAGTGCCTAGAGAAAGTGCAGAGAGAATATCAAGAGTTAAAGATGGAGAAGGAACGGCTACTGGGAAAGGTAGAAGAGCTAGAAGAGCAGCAAAAGATCATCTTGGAGGCCAGTGAGATGCACACCCAAGAACAGGAAAAGAAACATCAAGAGCAGATTTCTTCTCTAACAACTGCTCTAAAGGAAGCAAGGGAGCAGCAAGTTAACCTCCAACCCTTCAAAGAGCATGTCTTGGCCCAAAAGGCTAAGATGCTGCAGCTACAGACTGTTATAGAAGGAGAGAGGTGCAAGGTGCTGCAGGTAGATAGCCGATTGGAGGAAATCCTAAAGACCTCCTCTTATTTCATTGATCGATCTCAGGACGTCCTTAAAGTCCTGACTGCAAGAATGGAAAGGCTGGAAAACAATGAAGAAACTCCAGCATAGCTGCCAGCAAAGGATCAATAGGCCCTCAAGCGGGATTATGACTTATTGGAATTTTCTATAAATACTGTGGAGGATTTCAAGAAAGCCGTTAAAAAGACAAAAGGAGCATGCACAGAGTTTTTTAGAAGGCTCCTTATTACCTACAACTGGTGCCAAACAGAGGCCGAGCAGAGGCTTGATGTTTTCCTGGACCATAACGCATTTGTGGAGATGTTGCAAAAGAGATATCAGGAGGAGGAAGCGAAAGTACAGCATATCAAAGCCCTGGATGATCAGATCTTGAGAAGTGAAGTAGATCATTCAGCCATTAGTGTGCAGCTTTTGGAGGACCAGCTTCGATTAAGTGCAGCCAGAATTGAGGCTATAAAGAATCAAGCTGCGAAGTTTGAGATCAACATTCAATTTTTAGAACCTTGTGCATTTGACGGCATTGTCTCTGAAGCCGTGGCATGGAAGAAATTTTTGGATGCCCAAGTGGGGCCCTCCTCATAGAAGATTGGTCACTTTTTGCAATATGTAATGATTTTGTAAATATTCGAGGAAGATGAAATGTTGGGAGGCGAGGAGTTGGGAAGCCCAAAAGGTACTTTTGGGCAGCCCAACAGTTTCACCCTTTTTGTATAAATGTAATAGACTAAGAGGGAAAAGGGGCTTTTTCCCAGTTAGACATGGAAAGCGATATTGTAAGAAGAACTACTTTTTTTTGCAATAAAGAGTCATTGTTTGCCTGTTGGAGAAAGATTGGTGGCACTTTCAAATGTTATGCTGTGGATGGTGGAAAGATGAACTATTTTGTTTTTCCAGCTTTTGTCCATTAACTATGAGATCATTCTAACTCTTAGAACCTATGTTCTTGTTTAAATGATTTTTGGTTTATTTTGTGGAATTACCACCATGAGTAATGTATGTTGTTCATAAAACAATTGGCTATCTGATTGTTGAAATACCTTTAATCGTTTATGTGTTGTAGAAAGAAACATCAACTACCTGTAATTTCTCTTTATAATGCATGCACAATACACATTACTCATAATTAAGTTACAGTTTGCTCCCCAGGGATAGATAGATAAATAGTTAGTTTTATTTTATTACTGCATATGTGATTGAGATGCTTGTGATTGCTAAGACGAGAGGTAAGAACCTGCGCATCACATTGTGAATGCTCCTTGCATCCTTATCACCCTGCATGGTTAATTAGGCATATGCATATCTTACTTAAATCAAAAATACAAAATTACACGATGGACCGGGCTGCAACCGGTAAAACATTCGTTTTTGTTACTTTGACCTACGGTAGCCGGACCGCAAATCAGATGGATTCCCTATACCAAACAGTCATGGGCTAGTTGGGAACGTTGACTGGGGAGAATCCCTTGCTGTTGTTGCCTGCGAATTTCCAGGCCTCAACATAACTATTTTAAGCATGTCTTTCCCTTTACTATCGACCCATTACAAACTGTTTATAATAATTGCACGTATCACGATCCAATAGAAGCTTGGTTAGAAGATTCATTTCATACAAACTGTTTATGAATGAGGATTTGAAGTTTTAAAGCAAGAATATTTGAAGATGATGTTCACAATGTTTTCTTACTTAAAAAAAATTTACAAACATAGCTCACTCATATTTAAATTATAATTATAAACTGCACCGTTTAGAATTTGTTTTGCTTCATTTTTTATTTTCCTTTTGTAAATACTAATGAATAAAGGGATCTGATTTATTCAAACTTCTCACCGATTAATTAAATGAATCCTAAAGAATGAAGAAAATTTTGAATTGATTGATTTTGCAAAGATTTCAGAAACTTGACATTAAGGACGAGCTTATGATGTTTCTTATAAAATCACCATATCTATAAAATTCACATCTCTTGATTCTACTTTTGTTCATGTTTGACCATTTTACTAAAAGTTTAATCCTTTGTATATTATAGTCAAATTTAACATTAGGAGATTTGTCGTCATTATTTATGCATGTCATGATTTTATGATTTTTACATTATTTCATATAGCTCGTCTCATAGAATATGACCGTGTCCTGATTTTCGATTTTCGAGTTTATTTAAATATCTTCTTTGACAGTTAGTTGAAGTTCGATAGATTTTAAAAAATAAAATTGCATATCATTAAAAAAGCAGGCATCTTTGTGAATACTTAATTCATCTTTTCTTTTTGATTTTAATACATACTTTTTGGTTGAAATTTGGATTTGATTAGGTCCTATATTGTATATAAGTTTTTGAGTAAATTAATGATTGGTATTTCTGTGTTTTTAAATTTCAATATTGTTTGTTTGATTGGTTTCAGTCTTGAATTTGATACTTTGATTTTTCTTTTCATTGTTTTTGAAATAAGGAGGTTGTAAATAAACAAATATCTATGGTTGAATTTCATTTTGTTAATTTATTTTGAGTAGTTGTGATAAAGTCTAGTATTTCAATTCGCTTAAACTAATAAGATCTTCTTAAATCTGGAATGAACCTATTATAATATTATAATATTTGTAAGTATGATTAGGATTAATCCTCTTTGATATGTTTCTTTATTATAGTAAAAATAGCTGGTTAGTTACCTTTGCAAAACCTTGTACTTGGAAAATCCTTATCAATCTGAATTATCAAATATCTTTAAGCTTATTTACAATTTGTGAAGTTTCTTGATTATGTTCCATTCATAAATTTTTAATAGAATAAAATTTGGATTGGGAGGTCTGAGTAATGAGTTGGTTTGATTAGGATCATGAACCAAGAAATATGGTAGCGGCTCTTGGTTATTTGATCAAGACTCTAGGGGGTCTTAGTAATGAGCCAACTGATTCATTTTTTGATGATGTTTGTGAGTGACGTTGTCTTTTGGTTACCAATCTAGGACAATGATTTCTTCTTTTATAAAGAATATTTTTTTTAAATGATGAAAAAATGGATGATTTCAATAATTGGAACAGGTTCTAGAAATTTTTCAGAGAAGTAAATAGCTATATCTTTATACTAATGGTTTGGATTATCTTTAATTTTTGAGTACTTAGTCTTGACAGGGTAATATTTTGGATCATATTCCCAAAAAAAAACTTTATTAACGGTACAGAGGATAATTCTGAAAGTGTTTGCAGATATGAAAATCATTAAACACTGTTTTTTATTAGATCGAGGTTTTCTGATTTCTCCTAGCAAATATTAAGTCTATGTCTTACAGATTTATTTGAAATAAGATGGTAGAGATAACTAGCCTAGGTATGTCACCATTTGTTGGAACCCCAAGTTCAAATCCCCCTTGATTTTCACAAAAATCAAGGGGCCCCTATTAGAAATTTTGTAAATATTTAGCTATGGTTTTCTTTACCTGAGTTTATTCAATGATTTAATAGTCTCATTTTCAAACATTTGATTTTCTTCCCTTTTTATTACTTGATTATTCTTGATGAAAATGATGGTATTTCTGCTTATTGGTTATGCTATGATGACTTTGCAACTTTATGATCATTTATTTTCATCACATCTTTTTATTAATTGTTTTGTCGACAAGTTACCATTTTATCGTTTGAATCTTTGTGCCTCCTAATGGTTAGATAACACTTGCATGCTCTTATTTGACCTTGGTGGATTTGATTATACACCTTACTTTGAAATAATTCAATTATCTTGGCCTTACGACAACCTTGCCAAATTTTATCCTTCATTTTATTAATGATTAAATGAACACTTTTAGGAGATTGAGATTAATTATTCAATTGCTTGATTATGATTTATAAATTTTGAACTCGAATAATGTGTCAAACTTTATAATCCTCAAATTTTCATTAAAATCATTTCTTGATTTGTAATTTTGATATATAAATAATTTATTTACTTAAGTTTACCATTGAGTAATTTTTGACCATATGAGTTTGTTTTTGTTTAATCTTTAATAGTCATAAAGACTTATGATAATATATGTAAGAGAGTGTGACAAATTGTGAGATTCCTCATTTTTATTGAAATTATGGTCTTAATAATTTTACTAATTAGTTTTGAGCATATATATTCAAAAATGTCATTTTTAATTAAAATTTGTATTAATATTTTTTCCATGATAATCATTAAGATGGTAATTTTAAATAGAATCATCCTATTCAATAAATCCCTTCATTCTAAATATTCTTTTAATCTATAATCATGTCAAAATCAAAATACTTTCATTTTCCTATGAAGGAGTATATGTCTCAAAATCTATCATCTTTTAAAACATTTTATATTTAAACTTTTGATAATGCCTTTATATCTACACATTAAAAGAATAAACTATCATTTATTGAAAAGAGGCAAATTGTATTATACTACTCTCTTAAAGCATATATGTGGATTCACATGGGAGTTCATTTTTTCACTTTGATTTATTCAATTTATTAAACAAAACTTGCACATTGGAATTGTAATTCAAAACTTTTATTGAATTTGCATTTGCAAGGGAATTAACCTAAAGTTTGGTAAATTTTATTTATGATTTTGGTTTTCTTTTTTGCAGTGATATGAAAAATCCATTCTTTTTGTGGAATCATTTTCAAAGGCCAAATGACATTCGATGAGTAAAAAACACACGAGATGGAGGAAATTTTGAGGATTTATGGAGAAAAGGGCTAGTTCATCAAACTAACCAGACAACAAAAATGGAGAATCGCATACTTGTAGAAGACATGTTTTTACGTGGATGATTGTGAGCAAACCGTGAGGAATTAGCTCAAATGATTGAAAACCCACTTTACTAATAAGCCTATTTACCTTTCATAATTAGTCATTTCCCAAACAAATGCACAAGTTGTGAGCTATTCGGGCCTGTTTGAGCCGTATTTTTCCAGAAATTAATTAGTTGTAAGATTTGTTTTCTAGAGTTTGTTATGAGCCTTCTCTCTATTTAAACAAAAGGAATTCGACTTGTGGGGGGGGAGGGGAGGGGAATGTCTCCAAAGATATGAAGATGGAGGTATTCTCTTCTGAATTCATTTCTTTTCTATAAAATTTTCTTTGGAAATTGTTGATTGCATGGGCAGACCCGGGTTTACTGTAATTAATCAACAACGACCCAAACTCACTGGCCCTTTCAGCAACAGACCGCGAAGCGATCTGAAGTCTCACCCGAAGTGAATCTAATGGGTTGGCCAAGACTCAAGTGTCTTGGACCTGGTTCTGAGCATCCTACTTCTTCTTTCTTACTCCTGCGCGCCACTAGATCAACCAGCTTTGCGCATTGCACATCCCCTTCTACTCGCAGCGCTTCTACCCGTGAGATGCTTACCCTGCGCAAGTCGCACAGTTTCCTCTCGCGTCGCACAACTCCCACTTACTCACAATACTTCCAACCTTATCGCATCTCTGCGCACCGTGGAACACCCAACCTCTCCCCAACACTAAGCCCTCAGCTCGCAGTATCACGCACCGTAGCTCCTCTGCCGGTGCGATATCGCCTCTCTGCGATATCCTACCGCTCCAACTTTGCGCTCTTAGCGTTTACTGTGCCGACGTGCGAAACTCTCCTTCTCAGAAGTTATATTGTGATTAAATGGTCATTTAGAGACAGACGTAAAGGAGTCTTTTAAACAGCCTACTGAAGTACTTCAACTTATCTCTATCTTCTTGTATTATCATGAGCTGAACAATACATACATTCACTTACTGCAACTAACAGTACATGCATAATAACCGGTAACCAACAAGCAAATACAATCACATTCATACAACACATAACACGCAGGTTTAACGTGGTTCACCCCCAGGATGGGAGTTACGTCCACCAAACTGTGCTTCTATTATATATCTTGAGGGAAGTTAGCACAGTCTGTTGCACTACATATGCAGTGCGAGATCTCTTCTAGATCTCTGGCCTATCTCTATCTCTATGTTGCCTTTCTTTCAATATATCCTTCCCTCTCTGTTCTCTCTGCGGATGGTTACATACAGACTCAAATGACTCACAGACAAGCTAGGTGTCTGAATCGTTACAACGTCGTCTGTCTGACTGGTTCCTGAGTCTACAAAATTATCAACTGACCAACTAACTAACTGACTGATTAGCTAACCCCTTACAATACAAAAATGCAAGCTTTTATAGGCGGCCCGAAGGTCTCGCCATTACAACACTGTGGGCCTGTCCCAACAGTAAACCCAAACCCTAAATAGTGACAGTCGATCCTCTCTGTCCTTGAGGTAGCCGCTTCCCGTCACACCACAACTCTCTGCAGTCTTCCATGCTTCCCAGTACTGACCATGGGTACTATGCACCGCTTCTCGTTCTATCCTTCGCCTTCAATGCTTGAGCCTCGTTTCTCCTTCTTCTTTATGAGGGTCACTGAGCCCTCTTGTCTTCCGCCGCTGCCTTCAATGCAGTGGTTGAGCTTTCTTCTCTCGGCCGCTCAGGTACCGTTGCCTTCTTTGACTTTTCTATCCCAAAAGTCCTGGTTTCCGGCTCTGCTCTCCAGCTGGAAACGTGCTACGTCATCGTAGCTCTGCCCTGTCTTCCTTTCCGCCAAAACTTTATCTCTCCGCCAAAACTAGCAGCTTCTTCTGTAGCTGCGGGACCCTGCTCCAACAGAAATAGTTGAGGAGATGATACCATGGGAAGTGTGGGGAGAATTTGAGGGAATTTTCTTCCCAAAATTTATGTTTTTGCTTCTCTTGATATTCAAGGATGGATGTAAGCATGCGAGTGAGTCGTGATCAATATTATTGTTTTGTAAGAGAGTTCTGCCACAACCTCTTCAATCTGGTTTGAGAATTTATTTTCCAATACATATAAAAAATCATGTTTATATCTATTATATCTATATTTCTGGCATATGTATACTGTGTGATTGTGTGCTAATATAATCTTCATTATTCATTGAATTCTATGTTATTCTTGAATCTGTTTAACTGATCACATGAGTGTTTTAATGATAAATTGTTGTTATTATTTTAATTATTCATGTTGTTTAAATTAGAATGATTAACGTTACATTGTCATTCTGATTCAAATAGTATTTATCTTAATTTCAGTTTTAAGGTAACATAAATATTAACCATGTTCATACGCATAATAGGATAGAAGTAGATTAATTAAATTTTTGTTTTAATTTAGAATTTTAGTTTTATTTCATAAATGGAAAGCTACAGTTTAGCAGCTGCTAAATCTGTGTGCTTTAGTAGTTGCTAAATGTGTGTTTTGTGTTTTTGAAATTTGCATCTTAGTTAAATTTATTTTTTATTTTAGAATAGTTTATCCTTTAGGAAAGTATTGAGATTCGAAACACACTAGAAGCTACAGTAAGCAACTTGTGTGGGTTGATTCTCCTTATTTTTCCTCATTCAAAAAATCCGGCCAACAGATTTTCACCACAGAGCTTCACTCAGGGTTTATAGTGAGGGTTTTCACGGCACCATAGGTCAACAAATTTTTCCAAACTTCTCCACTCTCATAAATGGTAGGTTGAGCAAACCATAAGTGAGACATATAGGCCAGAACATCCTCACGAGAGAATAGAATGAAATCCATCTAACTCCACCAATAGATCACCTTATCTTTAACTGAAATTTTGTAAGACTTATATGATATATAGTTACTTATGTTTTGTAAGTAAAAGGTAAGGAAAATGTAGCCTTAAAAAATATGTAACTTGTAAAATACACGTTTTGAAAGAAAAACACAAACATAATATACTCTAAATGTGATGGTTAACTTAATTTTTTATATAAAAATATAAATAATAATAATTGAATTTATACCATTATTATTTTATTAAGATAATTTTTATAAATATTTTTATTAACTTATATATTATTAAAAAAGATTACTATAATAAAAATATTAAAATCTATTTTTAAATATTTTTATTATTTTTGTTTATATAAAATATTCAATTTTTCATTTAATAAAATATATATTCTATGAATTAATAAAATACTATTATAATAAGAATATTAAAATCTAATTTTAAATTTTTATTTTTATTTATTTCCATATAAAATATTTGATTTCTCATTTAATAAAATACATATTCTATAAAACAATCTAGATAGATACACAAATATACCGTTATAAAATATAACAAACATTGAGTAATCTATGAAAAATCCTTTATAAAATAGTCTAAATAATTGAATCTATATGAAAAACACACATATGGACATACAAATGGACCAAATATTAAATTGGTTCACAATCCTAGATTACTTATGAAATTTTGGAAGTATTTTTTTACTTTGAAAGATTTTAGATAAATATTTCACTTTGAAAGATTTTTGATTATTTACACTTAGTTTCAAAAAAATTAATATTCTTTTTTCAAATTTCTTCATTTGTATAGATAGTAGATTGAGTAAACCCTAAACAAGACATCAAAACTATAACATACATCAACAGAATTGAACACTAATAAATGAAAGAAAATCTAATTACCCTAAAATCTATATAACCCCACCAACTGACTATCTTATCATATTTAAAATTTATATGACTAAAATTTTGTCAAAATTTTGATATATCCTTATGTTTTGTAAGAAAAGATAGCAATAAAAAATATGTAACTTGTAAATTACTGTGATGAAAAACGTTACATCGATCTCGAAAACAATTAAAACATAAGTTGTGCTTTGTGCACGCATCTCTGCAAGCGCTGCAGGATGCATGTGCTATTTGTAAATTTGTTTTATTTGGAAATTGTACATGTCTGCCTGCCGTGCCGTGAAAGATAATACAAAACTATACATTAATAATTTTGATAATACACTAACTGGATCGTGCTTTATATTGTACTGCTGGCATTTAATATATGGTTGATTCCAACACAATTTGCGTGCAAATCATGGGATTCAATTATAAGCAACGAGCTGTGTGAAATCCATATTTGGCACGAAGTCAAGTATTGTCCCTCCCCATAATGAAATCTGAAATCTGCTTCTGGCCTTTTTAGTATAATAAGTTAAGAGACAATCAATATGCCCACCTAAACTCTTGAAATATATTGTTAAACATAGACTTTTTGAGCCAGGGTTGGAATTTGAGAACTATTATTTTTTTTTGTTAATTTGATGGTAAAGTATGAAGGTATGTGAATAAGATATTGATTGTATTGATTTTTTTATTGGAAATATGTCAATATATGTTATTTCAAAGATTCAAGGTATGGCCAAAGTTATCTTTTTAGTCAAATCATGACATAGTCAATACATAGAGGCTCAACAAGAGCATTATATCCCTTACAATAATTGAATGTGGGTAGGGAGGGTAACAATTATTCTTCCCAACCACCCACGGTACATCCATTAGACATGTCACTCTCTCTTTAATTACAAAATTTGTACTCGTTACTGTTTCAAATTACTCAGGCCATGTAAAGTGCCGACCTAACTCTTGACGTACATAGCTTCCATCTTTATATTTAATAAGAAAATCATGTAGAAAAACATTCATTTCAAATGTATTTTAATTGAGAAAAATACATTTTAGCGTGCATTTTTATAAGCAAATCATGTACATTATAAAGTGGTTACTTTTTGGACCATTTTTTTTAACTGAAATCTGTCTAGAATTGCTAAAATCTAGTTTTCAAAGTATTGAATCTATTTTACAATAAAAAATGCAATTTCAATAAAAATTGATTCAAACAAAAATGGCCCAAAAATAGAACAATTAGCTAACTCTCTATGAAATAGATTGACACATTTCATAAACTACCTAAAGCTGATCCAACATTAAAGTTAAACTTTAATACCACAGTGTGCATCCCTAGGAGCAATTGTAATGATGAGATGTGAGCTTTAATACCTCAGTGTGGCATCCCTAAGAGCAATTGTAATCATAATATAAGGAGCCATTAAATGAGTCCAAAATATCAATAGATAAGGATTTCATTGAGTCTAAAATATCAGTAGAGAAGGATGGATTTCCACGAAGGTATTAAAGGGTATACCAATTAAAATAAAGAAAAATTTTAAAATTTCTCATAAGTGTAAAAAACTTTGTGATTATTAGTAATTTTTAAAATGAAAAATTTAAAATGTTTGACAATATTTTTGTAAAAATATTTAAATTTTTATAAGGATTTTATAAAGTTTCAAAAATAGATTATTTTTATAGTAACAAAATATTATTCTTTAAAATTTTGACAAATTATTATAGAAAAAATGAAAATTTGTGAGTGGGTATTTTTTGGAGAAAACCATTGAAAATTAGCTAAAGGAAAAAATTTAGCCCCTAAAATTTCAGCTTATTAAATGCAATGGAATATACAAGAGTAGATAACCTCATGATCATAAACACACACACAACATCCAAATACATACATTTCCATAGCAATAGATAACATTTCACCCAACCATAGGCATCTAGTGCATAGGTCGCCCTAAGCTAAGCTATAAAGCCACTAAAGTGAGGGAGTTAAGCTACATGATTCTAACTCACTCAACCCAAGCTATCATGCTCAACCAATCTACTCATTACAAAGAACTCCAAGTATCTCATCCAACCTTTAAATACATGATAACAATAAGGCTTGTACACAGCCTCTCATGCTCTACCATTCTACTCATTACAAAGAACTCCAAACATCTCATCCAACCTTTAATTAGACATGATATAAATAACACTCTCTTCCACTACCCCTACCAAATGAAAGGAAGGTCTTCATTTTCTCTTTTCAACAGTCTCATGGATATTGTTCCATTCCAATGATGTTCAATATAGGAAAAGAATCTAATCTACACAATGAATTTTTGGAATAACTCTATGTAAATTATACATATGTTTCAAACAATCAATGAGTAGTAATAACACTAATACAAAATGAAATATAAATGACGAGGGGACCAAGTCTTGAATTTATGTTTTAGGAAATATCATTGTAGCATCCCTTTTGTACAACACATATCATTATGAAAAGCATGATTATCCCCATCCTAAGTTCTTCAGGAAGAGGTTGGTTGTTTTGCATGTTTTTTTCCAAGTTCAATCCAAACCTTCCAACACAATTATCCATGGATTACTCCAAAAGCAGGTTCATTCATGAGTTTATGGTGAAGGATGAAAAATGAAATATTTCCAAATGATAAATTTATGAAGGAGATGAATTACAAATGGTGTATGTAGCAGCTTGAAAAATTTTGTTGAAAAGAGTCCAAATGTTTCACCATTCATATTTTCCCTTGCTTGAGGTACATTTGTCCAAGTCTTGAATTGATGTTTCAGGAATTATCATTGTAGCATCCCTTGTACAACACATATCATTATGAAAAGCATGATTATCCCCATTCTAAGTGCTTCAAGAAGAGGTTGGCCATTCTGCATGTTTTGTTCCAAGTTTAATCCAAACCTTACAACACAATTAGCCATGGATTACTTCAAAAGCAAGGTCATTCATGAGTTTATGGTGAAGGATGAAAAATGAAATATTTCCAAATGATTCATTTATGAAAGAGATTAAGTACAAATGGTGTATTTAGTAGCTTGAATAAGTTTGTGGAAAATAGTCCAAATGTTTCATCATTCATATTTTCCCTTGCTTAAGGACAAGCAATTTTTGGGAGGGGAGGATTGTCATGCCCCCATTTTGGTGACATATTGATCATTCCATAAGCCAATTAGTCTCTATGGTTTTAAGAATAAATTCCATTAATTTCTTGGGATTGGATTTTGAAATAAGGAAATTAATTAATATAGCAATTATTTTTAATGTCCCCATTCAAATAATTGCATAGTAGGACAATTCCATCAATCCTATTAGTTCCCTAGGTTGGATGGATACATTTGGAATTTTAATAAAGGATCTAATAAATTATGTTCAAACATTAGAATGGAATAAATATTTAATAATGGAGCTAATTAAATAAATACAAGATAAAATTGAAGTGGCAATGGAGCATGGAGACACATGGAGATTATGGGGACCACACAAGCTAGAATTTTTGTACCACATGGCATCCTCCTCTTGCAATTTCGAATCCATGGGAAGCCTAATGTTTTTCGATGAGTTAAAAGGCTAATACACTTGACCATATGCATCATAGGTATAATTTGGAAGTAAATGTAACTTACATGGGAGAGGAAGAGTTAAATGGAATCTTCTTGGACACTTGGGCTAGATTCCCTAACATCTATGACACCAATGATGAAGATGCTATGAAATCTATGACATATTGTAGACCCAAAGGCTTAAATCTGACCATTATGACATGTAATTCCTAAATATAGCATCCAAGAAGGCTCTCATGTGAGTTGGGGAAGGTCAATGGGTCCCTAATCGAATTAGGGGAAGATGAAAGACTAGGGAAGGGAGGACACATGGCAAATATTGAGCACACACCCTAATTTGAATTGGCTTGAGTTTGTGGATGGATTGGTAACCTTATAAGTCTAAGGATGTTTATAAAATACAAATATCAACCAAGAGATGGGATTTTTATCATTTGATAAATTTCCATGTGTGAAGAGAGAGAGCTAGTGGATGACTAGTTTCTTGCCTTAGCCAATTTCAAGGGTGAAAGATTCCCATCCAAGTTGGTGTTTGGAGAGGCCATTCAGGTATTTCATGGAGCTTTAATAGATTTTGTATTTTTAGGTTTAATATATAGGGAATCTCATGGTTTCTTATAGCGCAGCATATTCTCTCAACCATTTCCAGTCTTTATTGCATATTCTCGCTCCTGGAGGGATTGCTCTTTGGGTGAGATATTGTACTATTTGGGAGAGATTATCATGGTCCATTTATGATTGTAATAATATTAATATACTCTTTTCTTCATATTCATAAAGTATCAGGTTAAAATACCAAATGCTTGTATGTAAAAGTGATTATTAATGAGCAAACAATGACCATTTCCCCACTATATTGATGTATGCCATTGTAATGTTGATGATATCGAATGAAAGAATGTTTCTCTGATATATTTGTGATGAATTGACTGCAATTTATGAGTATTAGAAGTTTCATATCCAACACTTAAGCATTTGAATTCATCTTACTCAGTTTATTTGCATTTGGAGAAGATTTGGTTCCATTTCCCCAAGGGTTGAACTAGTGATTTTGTAGTTGTTTGGGAGAGGGTTATAACAATATTTATAAACTTAATAATGATTGAAATGAGACCTTAATAATTTCCCTTAAACATCCTCTTCCTATGTTCATAAATTTGAGTGGTTTTGGGAGCATTTGGAAAGCCATTTTCAACATTTACCCTGGGGGAATTGGAACCCCAATTTGCTCGTGAAAAATCCTACCTTTGATAGAATATTAAACAAGTTTGAAGTATTTGTAGGGTAATAAATAATACTTGAACATCATATTCAATTCTTAATATCATTATGTTGAGGTCTAGAAATTCGTAGGCAACAACAGCAAGGGATTCTCCCCAGTCAACGCTCCCAACTAGCTCGTGACTGTTTGGTGTAGGGAATTTGTCCAGTTTGTGGTCCGGCTACCGTAGGTCAAGTAACAAAAATAAAAAGGATTTACTGGTTGCAGCCTAGCCCATCATGTATATTTTTGTATTTTTTGACTTTAAGTATGATATGCAAGTGCCTATCTAAAATGCAGATTGATTGAGAATGCAAGGAGTGTTCACAATGTGATGTGCAGGTTCTTACCTCTCGTCTTAGACTCTCATGCATCTAAATCACACACACAGCAAGAAATTAAAACTACCTAACCTATCCCTATAGAGCAAGATTATTACTTATTAATGAGTAATGTATTTTGTGCATGGATTATAAAAAGAAATCACAAATAGTTGATACTTATTTCAAAAACACATGAACGCTTAAATATATTTGAACAACTAGATAGCCAATTGTTTATGAACAATATTCATTACTCATAGTGGAAATTTTCATAAAATAAACCAGAGATCATTCATACGAGAGCTTAGGTTCAAAGAGTTAGAACGATCTCACGGTTAATGGACAAAAAGCTGAAAACGAAATAGTTCCTCTTCAACAAATCCATAGCATAACATCTGAACATTCCACCAAGTTTTCTCTAACATGCAAACTATAATTATCTATTGCAAAATGAAATAGTTCTTCTTACAATATGTCTTCCAATTTAACTAGGAAAAAGTCCTGTTGGGCAATAGGGAATACCCGGGTTTAATCCTTTTATGTCGCACCAACAAAAGACCCACAGTGTTGGCCCTTTCAGCAACAACCTGCGCGCAGGTTGCAGTCTCACCCGAAACAACTATGGGGTGCCGCAGAATCAGGTTTCTGCAAGCAGAGAGGGATGTTACTGTACCTTAGCCTTTAGTATCTTATTAATCAACAATTACACAGCTTTGTCATTCACTTATATACAACTTCGCAAATAGATAAACAACCGTGACTTGCTTAACCCACTACAGGGAATTCACAGCGAAGCGTGTTATTAGCAATGATCTAAGTTATCAAATGTATACAGTTATTAATGCATAAAAGACAACAAAAATAGAAACAACACAAGAAACCACAACACCGGATATAACGTGGTTCACCCCCAGTGTAGGGGTTACGTCCACAAACTGTGTTTTATTCAACTTGCTACAAAACCACAGTTTGATCTGCGCACTCAGCTGAAGATCCCTTCAGTCCTTAACAGCCACGCACACAGCAGCAGGCTTCTGCGCACACAGCTGCAGATCTTTCCTTAATCTTCTTACAAAACCCTCTGCGCACACAGTTGCAGAGGTCATCCACGCACACAGCTGGGACTTAACCTTTCCTTACATAATCAACCTTAGCTTCGCCTTTCTTTTCTTTACATCAAAAATCCTAACTTTTTCTTATTTACAAAAATGCCTATTTATACATCGCGCTATTACAAAACCATGGCTTCAAACCATGGGCACCCAAAACCCTAAACCCTGGATTTAAACCATGGGTTTATTACAAAAAGGGGTTTTGACTTACCCCGACACCCCTAAGACTATTTTGACCCATAACTCCGCTTACAAACAACCGCGGAGTTACCAAAACTAATAATCCTTAGGGTACGCGTCCCAACAGGCCCCTAAGACTCACTAGTGGCCCGTCCCGGGACACTCTGCGAGGGCTCTGGTGGGAGAATCTTCTGCGTGAGAGTCTGGAAGTGACTGGTGAGGTTGTGTAGTATATGATCAGCGGCTTTCTCCTTTTCCACCAATTCCTATAGCACTGAAGATGATTCTGTGTCAGCCTGTTCCTGCGCAAAGGTGTCATAGGTCTTCAAAAGTTTGAGCTGGCTCTCTACAGTATTGCTCAATTATAATGCTTCATCAACCAGGGGCTGCAACGCATTCTCCAGCAGCGTTACCTTCGTCCTGCAGGACTCAATTTCCTGTTGAAGTTCCTTGCTGCGCTTCACTTTAGCCATCTTTTGCATAGGTGGCAGCGTCTTGATTTCTACTCTGACTGCATCTAATTCGTCCTAGCGCAACTTGATGGTTTCCTGGATCTTACCTACATCTGGATGGTCCTGTAGGTTTTCCCATGCTTCTATGCTGCTTCCATCAGTTTTGCGACACTGGCCACATTATCTGATATTTTTGCTGCTGAAGCCTTGATGTCCTGATGGCGCTGTTCTCGGACCTCTGGTGGAGTCTCGGGAGGGATGCACAGTTGAAGTTCTGTGATCTGGTGCTGGTGTTTTGTCTTCATCCTTTCAATCTCGCTGCGAGACTGTTGGGCATAGTCTCTCAGCTTAGCGATTCTCTGCTCTGGTTCCTCTACTCCCTGTATGTCGGAGTCAGAAAGACTCCGACATGCCTCGTCCAGTGCTCGTATCAGCGTAGTTGTTTTATGTTAAGCCTCTTTCTTCTGTTGTGCTACTTCTTCTAGGCGTGCTGCGAAGATTTTGTTTTGTTTGATGGTGTCTTCCAATTGGAGTTGGGACAATTGGTCTCGTGCATGGATCTCCTTAGTAATAGCGAGATGGCAGAGGTGCAATTCTGACATGGACATCTTTGTATAATCGAGCCCTACGGTCATACTCATCTGGGACCGGGAATCTGTATCGAGCAGTATCAGAGCTGCGCTTGATACCTATCCTTGGTGATCTCTAGCTGGCCATTGCCTAATATCCTGCTGCGTGGGTGCTGTAGTGCTACTTGTCGCAGTACTGTTTGCTGATTTTGCTGCTAACTCTTTTAGCTCCGAAACCCTGTTTGCTATACCTGAGAGCCCAGCAAGATGCAGTTCCTCAAACTCTGACCATTTTTTAGTAAGTGTTCCCGTAAACTATTCTAGAGCTTGCTCCAGCTCATCCAGCGTTATAGTGGCTTCTTGTTCAATATATTTGTCCTTCAACGTTTTTGACTTTTTGCGGGACTGTGGCTTGGTTACCTCTGCTACTTCTGGTGACTTGCGCTTCGTTGATGGGTTAGGATCGGATATGGTCTTGATCGACTCCTCATCCTGTTCGTCCTGTCCCCCATCTCTGCCTTGGCCATCGTCATCCATCTGCGAATCACTTAGGTCTTTGCTATCTTCCAATGGGCTTTGCTGCTGCGCCTGACTGGTACCTGCGCCAATATTGGTAGCTGGGGGAACTAGAATAGAGGGTTTTTTTCCTATATCTTTCAGCCAATCAGCCGGCCAGTGCTAAAATATACCCTTGATATCTGGTTCGGTGACTACATATGGTAATTTAAAGCATTGATGTTGTGGATCTGCATGGGCTTGAATGAAAACATGATGCATATTGGCACTGAAGTTCGCGGCGCCCTCGTATTTAGAGAACACCTCATTGGTAAGCCGTGGTGTTCGCACAATCTCATAGTGGATACTCATGGCATAAAAGACAAACACAGTGTTCATCATCTGCTAAGATACCTTATCTGAGGATATCCATAGGGAGGCGTACCTCGCTGCCCCTGGCATGCCTGGGTTTAACTCTACAAACTGGGCTTCAGTGGGTTCTTTCCACCCAACTAATGCAATAAGTATTAAAATCCAGGAATAATGAAAAGGTCTACCTTTTCCTGTGCGTCGCGGGCATCCTCCAGGAACTCCTTCACAAGATATTCGGCCCAATTATAAGTATACCCCTCAGCGCAGTTCATAGCAATCCGGATAACCAGAGCAGGTACTTCAGTTGGCCTGCATTTCCGTATGAGTTTGCAGGCTAAGAGTTCGGCTGCAAAGCGAATGGGCTGTTCCTGAATCGCGGAAGTGTGATACCCTCGTTTCCCCTTTGTCAGGCCAAACCGCTCTTTCATAGTTTGCGCGAGCTTTGTATCGTCATGTTTGGATGAAAATTCAGTTCCCGGATCAGGTCTTACCATTGGTAAACCTGTGATCTTATGGATGAGTGTGGAGTCAATGGGAATTTGCTGGTCCCCTATCCATAAATAGTTGTCATGCACTAATGCTAGGAACTGTTTGGCCACTACGGTCACATGTATGCCGCGACCGAAATGGGGAATATCAAGCATCTTGAGTAGGCCAGCTTTGTCCAGGCCTGTAGCCCATGGTTGCACTTCTAGTAGTGTGACATTATCATCTGGGTACTTGATGTGGTGCAAGTATTCTGCTGGTTCAAACTGTGGAAACTTGCCATGGTCATTTGTGTCATGATCGCTATACTTAAGTCGATCGATCTTCCCTGTCATGCTTCCGATCAACTGAACTCCTTGTGGCAGCGAGGGTGTGGTTAACGTGAATTGCTTCGTTCGACGGGGTAACGCGGCACCTGGGTGAACAGGTTGCAGATACGGTGTCCGCGGTGGTGCAATGTTCTCCCTACCCCCGGCCGGGACCTGTGCTGAACTGGTGGGATCCATAGGATGATCTGCTGGTGTTTGCCCTGTTTGCCTCTGCCTGTCTTGGTTTCGCTTGGAGCGAACTTCAGTTCTGGACTTTTTCTTGGCAGACCGTGTCTGCATCGGCCTTGGTGGTGCTGGGTGAGCTTCTTCACAGGGAGCAAAGGCAGGTGGCTGATTAGAGCAGCTTATCAGACCCTCTTGCTCAAATTCTCTTACCAAATCATCAATCTCTCGTTCTGTTGTCATGGGTTCACTCGTAAAGCTTGAAGAAATGCAGAATACAATTTTCCCTAACTCAGGCATCTTCTTATACACACCATCAATCAAATCGAGTAGGACGGTGCATTGAAGGCACCAAACCTGACAAAAATCTTGTCCAAGTGGAGCTCGATTTCCGATAAGGGTCTTAGTATAGGCATTTAAGGCAATTAAAACACTACCGCCGCCAAATTGGCTGCTTCCAAACGGTCGGATTTTAAGCCTCGCTGTGTTTGGGCATAATCATGGTGTGAGCTTCGTGACAACAAGCACCCTCGGCACAGTATTGCCCTTCGACCCGTCCTGGGAATGCCGGGGACAGGACTGTTAGGTTTGATGGGCTGGCTTCTTGGTTCTGCCCCTTTGTTTGGTATTCAATTCCGTGTCGGAGCTCGGCCTCCATATACCAGTTTTGTGCTAGAGGTTCTAAAGTGTGCACGAGCTTATGCCCCTACTCCTCACGAGGTATGTTGTCCCATGCTGCATAAATTTGCCTCAAATGTTCTTGAGGGCTATTCTTCCCAATGAACTTACTTCGCGCCTCTTGGACTTGGTTTATGAAGCTGAGGTGCAGAAATTTCTGGCTGGCTCCCCAACTAGGAGTAGACTTGTTGTGATCGGTCCACCCTGCTGCTATAGCTCCTAATGCTGTCTCCAGAGTCTGCATTCTCTGTGACTGAGGTGCTTGTACAATAAATTCTCCAGGGTCGGTCAACCCAACATAGGTAGGCAAATCTCTGGGCTGCGCACTAAGGCATCTAAGAGACTTAGTGAGTTGCGTGCACCTATGGGCATGTAGCTCGTACAGTCGATTTTTCCAATTCTCTAGACTATCGTCTGAATCAGACATGCAAGAGCTATCACATTGCCAATCTAGTACGCCATCAGCATCAGGCTCGACATAATTTGCTTCCTGGGCTATAATGTTGTAGATGTGGTCTAGAGTGTCCTGCTCCCCTTCGTCTCTGATCGGTTCTGTATATCTTTCTCCTTGGGATGGGTCGAGGGGTATGATAACTCGTAGACCATTTCCTTCGAAGTTCATCTGTCTCCTCTTAAGGTTGATGATTACAGCATTTGCCATGGCCCACTCGATTCCCAACAAGGCTGGATAAGGGTTGCTGTCATCAATGATCTCAATAACTTCAAAATCCGCTAGAGTGCTTACCCCATAAAGATCTACGCGAACACTAAGAAGTCTCCCTAGGGGCACAATCTTTTGCTGGTTAGCTAATCTCAGTTGTATAGGTGACCAATCCAGGGAAGGTTTTCCCATTTGTCCCCAGGTCTGCTTGGGTAGGACATTAACTTCTGATCCAAGATCCAAAATGACATCAGTCATATCATATTCCCCTATCTGAATATTCAATCTCATTTCCCTCCCCATTCTTCGGACACGACTAACAGTTTTCTCCTGATCAACTCCTCTCTGAGGGTCTGTGACAACAAGAACTTTTTACAGCTCTTTTAAAGCATTCTGATTCCTCAAGAGTTTCATACAACTCTGTAAAAAGGAGGAGAGTGTACTTACTTTATCCGGCGAAGCATCTTGCGGCTGCGAGGTCTGCTGAGGTTGCCGCGCAGGTACTGTAGGTGTGCGAGGGTCAACAATATCGCACTGGGCCGCCTTGACTGGTGCTTGGTCTTGCGCAGTATTAAGTGCTGGGACTTGCGTGGAGGCCTTACGCGCGCACACCTCGACAGGTTGTTTCTGCGAATGCTGAATGTGCGTCGTGGCTCCACTCCGGGTGACCACATTGAGGGCTACGGTAGGTCTCTGCTCAACGAAAATCAACTAAATAGTCTGGGTAGGGCCACTGTTGTTTTCCTGAATCTTTGCTATGAGCTGGGGGCATTGTTCAATCACGTGGTCTACTGCGCGGCAATACCGACAGGTTGTGGTGGGGTTCCGACAGTCGCGAGCCAAATGGACAGCTTGGTTACAATTGTAACACACCACCTGGCCTCTTCCTCTCCCGGGCATACCACCACGGTCGCGACCTCCAAAGGCACCGCTTCCAGAGGCACCGCCATGGTAACCATAGCCGTCATTATTCTGGGCTTCATTTTGCACTCGGTAGACGTCAAAGATGTGATCTCGCATGAGGTCATAGCTATGACACTCCTCTTCATTATACCCTACCGACTTACAGAACTTGCAATAGGGGTTCTTGGGAACTTGAACATATCGATGAAGAAGATGGCAGTTTTCAGGGCGATGTTGTCCAGTGGTGCGACAAATCTCACAATATAGAACACCGAGATTGAATTGGTTGGTCGCACCCATATTTAAGTAGGTTCTGACCCCAGGGCACTGGTCCCTATCATGACCTTCTATCTGGCATTGCGTACACCAGACCTCCTCTCGACTGGTTTTAGCCTTCTTCATATCGCGAAGCTCCAGGGCCATTGCTGCTAGTTGCGCTTAGATTTGAGCAATACTGGAATCATCTCCGACGGGGGAGGTTTTTAACTTCATTGCAATTTCCAGAGCTTCTTGCTGGTCAGCAACCTTCTATTGCATGAGCGGAGTTTGGATATGTGGTAATAATGCTGCGATAAACCATTCCTTGTGCTGCGTAGGACTAATGGTAAAGCTGACTTGGTCTAGTAGAACTTTGAATCTCTGGTCAAAGTCCCACATGGATTCACCGCGCCGCTGTTGAATCTCTTTGAGCTCAGTGATGCTCTGCTATTCTGATCTAGGCTTCTTAAATTCTTTGGTGATGGCTGCCTTAATCTCATCTAAAGTATGGTTTTGAGTACTGGAGAATTTCATGAACCAGGTCAAAGCCTGGTCCTAGAAAGAAGTAATGAGCTGCGCAGTTCTCACATCCAGGTCTGTAATATTCTTCGCATTCCATACTGCTTCACATAAAAACCAGAACTGTTCGGGGTCTTATGATCCCATGCCTTTGAAGATGGGTAGCTTGATATCATCAGCTAGGTGGGCCATGGCGGTTCGGGGAGGGTTGGGAGGGGGACAGGATGTCGATGGGGGGGGGGTTTATAGAGGCAGATGGACCTGTGGCAGGAATACTCAGACTTGGTGGGCTGGCGGACTGCGACGGAATTTCAGGGGTAACAGAGCTTCGCTGCGGGGTGACCGGAGGGTTTCCAAAGGAAGGGTTGTCTTCCGGGTCTGGGTCTTCAGAATTGATAGGAGACGGTGCGGTATCCTGGCCTAAGGAGTAGGACTTGAAATCTCATTTATACCCTTTTCCACTTCGCGGCAAACTATGGTGCGCAGCGGGAGTGTTGTCACTTGCAAACATATGTTAGTAACACAAAAGCTAACAATCTGATTCAAATAGCAATATTCCCTTTTCGACCAATAGCATTTTAATTCTCAAGCTAAATAAATTCAAAAGCTTACCCCGCGGTCCTTGGAAAAATCGGCGTTCGGCGTCACTAAAGGAAGTGCCCGTGTCGATGGCGAACTCCGTCACAAAGGCCTCAAGGGTCCGTGTGGTCCAAAATTCAACACCTCGGGAGATCTCATTGTTCACACTTTGTACTATATTAACTCTTGTGGGGGTCCAAATAGAAAACTGCCCCTCGCCAAAGTTGGTTCGCTTCTCAGCTAACCTGGACAGCCACTGGTGCAACTCTATGTGGATACTACCAAAGAAAATTTCATAAGCATCACAAAAAACATACCTCTGTAAAAAGTCACGTACGCTACGACACGGATTTGTGTTCTCTTTCTCAGCAAATTTCAGATAAGTCTCATCAAGCCAATCCCCAATTTCCTTCGCAGAGGGCCTCCAGAACATAGCCCTCAAGGTACGATGTAAACCCCTCTTGAGCAGGTACTGAGTTCAACCGGAAACGGAACCAATTTGTTGGGCAATAGGGCAGACCCAGGTTTAATCCTTTTATGTCGCACCAAAAAAAGACCCACAGTGTTGGCCCTTTCAGCAACAACCTGGGCGCAGTTTGCAGTCTCACCCGAAACAGCTATGGGGTGCCGCAGAATCAGGTTTCTGCAAGCAGAGAGGGATGTTACTGTACCTTAGCCTTTAGTAGCTTATTAATCAACAATTACACAGCTTTGTCATTCACTTATATACAACTTCGCAGATAGATAAACAACTGTGACTTGCCTAACCCACTACAGGGAATTCACAGTGAAGCGTGTTATTAGCAGTGATCTAAGTTATCAAATGTATACAGGTATTAATGCATAAAAGACAACAGAAATAGAAACAACACAAGAAACCACAACACCGGATATAACGTGGTTCACCCCCAGTGTAGGGGTTACGTCCACAAACTGTGTTTTATTCAACTTGCTACAAAACCACAGTTTGATCTACGCACTCAGCTGCAGATCCCTTCAGTCCTTAATAGTCACGCACACAGCAGCAGGCTTCTGCGCACACAGCTGTTGATCTTTCCTTAATCTTCTTACAAAACCCTCTGCGCACACAGCTGCAGAGGTCGTCCACGCACACAGCTGGGACTTAACCTTTCCTTACATAATCAACCTTAGCTTCGCCTTTCTTTTCTTTACATCAAAAAGCCTAACTTTTTCTTATTTACAAAAATGCCTATTTATACATCGCGCTATTACAAAACCATGGCTTCAAACCATGGCACCCAAAACCCTAAACCCTGGATTTAAACCATGGGTTTATTACAAAAAGGGGTTTTGACTTACCCTGACACCCCTAAGACTATTTTGACCCATAACTCCGCTTACAAACAACCGCGGAGTTACCAAAACTAATAATCCTTAGGGTACACGTCCCAACAAGTCCCTCTTCTTGTCTAGATTCCCTATATTTATACAAAAGAAAAAAATTGTTGGGCTGCCCACGAAATGACTCTTGGGCCTCCCCAACTCTTCACCTCCCACATTTTTATCTCATTAAGTGTTTATAAAGTTTACAATATATTACAATAAAATGAATAAAACGCTCATGAGGAGGGTCCCGCTTGACTATTCAAAATTTCTTCCATGCTGAAGCCTCTGAGGCGATGCTTTCGAATTCAGAAGGTTCCAGGAAACAAATATTTATTACGAATTTAGCAACCTGATTTCTTATGACTTCTATTATGGCTGCGCTCAGGGGAAGTTGGTCTTCTAACAGCTGCACACTAACCGCAGAATGATCTACTTCATTCCTTAGGGTCTACGCGTCTAAGAATTTAATGTGTTATATCCTTTGTTCATCTTCCTGATATCTTCTTTGCAAAATCTCCAAAAACAGGCTGTGGTCTGGAAAAGTATCCATTTTCTGTTCATCCTCAACCTGGCAGCAATTATAAGTGATCAAGAGTCTCCTGAAGAATTCTACACAAGCCCCCTTTGTCTTCTTGATATCCTTTTTGAATTCCTCGACTATGTTTATGGAAAACTACAGTAAATCGTAGTCTTGCCTTAGGGCTTGTTGATCTTTTAAGGGTAACTCTACAGGAATTTCTTCATTTGCTTTCAATATTGCCATCCTTCCTGTCAAGACTTCTAGGATGTCCTACAATCTATCAACAAAATATGAAGAGGTTTCCAAAATCTCTTCCAGCCAATTGTCCACCTACAATACCTTGCACCGTTCTTCCTGAATGGCCACCTGCAGCTGGTGCATCTTGCTTCTCTGTGCCAAAACGTGCTCTTTGAAAGGCTGGAGACTGACCTATTGTTCCTTGGCTTCTTCCAGAAATGTTGTCAATGAGGTAATCTGCTCTTTAATTTCTGCCTTCTGCCCCTGAGATTGCCTCTCATATTCCTCCAAGGTAGCCTTCTGCAGCTCCAACTCCTCTATCCTGCCTAGAAACTGCTCCTTTTCTGCCCTCAACTCTTGATATTCCTACTGCACTTTCTCCAGACATTCTTGGGAGGTCTCCATAAATCTCTTCTCTATCTGGAGGGACTGGAGCTCAGCTTTTGAAGACTTTATTTCTCGTTGTATGTCTTCAAAATTTCTTTTCAACCTATTATTTTCCTCTCTTTCCTTTCTCAGGGTATCTTTCAGCTGGGAAGAGGACTTCTTTGACTGTTCAAGATCAGTCATTATTCGATATACATTGTCCTCGAAAGCATGGATCAATGCAGCCCCTGCTCTGATAGTGAACCTGGGGTCCTTGTCTGTCCCATATACTACAGTTGTATCATTTATCATTTTACCAGACTACCCTCCAGTCTCGACCTTTATCTCGGTCCTCTTCACCATCCTTTTCTTTTCCCTATCATAAAAGATAGTGTTGAAATCTGGTACCTCCTCCCCCTTCTTCTGTTCAAAAGGGATTAGCCTAAGGGTAGGGACCATAGCCTGTCCAGGTGTGCTGCCAGCAGCTGTCTCAGGATCTTGAATATCAGGGTTCCCCAAGTCCTGAGCCTGACTGTCTGTTGTACCAGAAGTTGATTGCTCTGTCACTATCTCTGTTAGCTTTAGATTTTCTGCTTACTTCTTCTTCAACTCCTCATCCATCTTTATTTTCCTTTCTTCTTCCTCGCTCTTGGCAGCTTCTTTTACCTTTCTAGTTGCTTCTTGTGTAGCTCTTCTCTTTTCTTCCTCCTCTCCTTTGAGCCAGCCTTCGACCTCTTGTGCTAGTCTCCTAGCATCTTCATTTCTTTTTCTAATTTCTTCCTCCTCTGCCTTTGTTTGTTCATCCTGTCCTTTTCCACCTTTGGTGGTGATTTTCTTCTTAAACCTTCTTCTTAAGGCTGTTATATTTTGTGCACTGCAGAAAATGGATTCCTCTCTCTCCTAGTGGCTGGTGTATTCAAAATGTACATTCGCCTCTTTGCAGTGCTCTGCCACCTTATTCCAGGAATCATTCCTATGGAAACGCATTTCCCCAAAATGGAATTTCCCCAACTCTTCCACAAATTCGTCAGCTTTCTTCACCCTAGTAAACTTGTAGCTTCCCAATATGAATGGAAAAGGAGGGTAAGCAACTTTCTTATGTTCAAACAGAAAGCTCCCTATGCCATCTAAAATACTTGTCTAATTGTCTCTTTGTGGACTACATAGTCAGTGGCATACTTAGGCAGTAGTGAGGGTGCTCTGGAGCATCCAAACATCCTGAAATATAATCCATCCTCAGTTAAGTAATAGTCTGCATATTCCTCAATCACCTGAAATGCTTCCTCTGACATACAATTGCACTCCTTTAGGAAGATCAATGTATATAGTGGCATAATGAAGTGTTCACACACTTCCCTATAGTGACTATGGTATTTGTGGGCCCACAATGGCTTGTATGCTGAGTAGACTGGTGTTCTTTCCCGATCCCAGATGCACCTCAAATTGGGGAAGGGTTGGTTGCATAGTGTGCAATCAATCAGTATAGAGCTCATATAGAACTCTTATCTCTTCTGTGACACACCTCCTAATGTTGATGCAATGCAGGCTGAAAGGTTGTTGGACACAATGTTTTCCCAGTTGAACACTATCCCCTGTGTTGCTACATAGAAAATGATAGGCACCCACTCCAATTTGAAGCTTTTACCGTGGGCCCTCCTGAAAATCCTGTTCAGCATCAGGGCAATGAACCTGTAAGGGGTTCTTAGATTTGCAGTGTCATATTCCTCGGTCGGCCTAGTTCTAAAGTTCTTTCCAGGCATGAGCATCCTTTTCATTATCTCGACTAGGTCCATCTTAATGGCCTTCAGCTAGTCTTCAATCAGGTATACTTGTGCTTCTAGTAAGTGGTAGGCCAGTGCTACATACCTAGAGCTATAAGCAGCATATCCCTATTTATCAACATTTTCTAAAATCATAGTGGTTACATCTGCCCTGGGCAGAATCCACCCAATGACCTTTGAGCAGGGAAAAAGCTCAGGTCTGGTGGCAATTTTCATTAATGAAGACCTCTCTATATTGGCATAGATGGTTTCTTCTTCAAAACCTATGTCAGGTACTTCTCGGTGCGTAATTAATCTATAAATTCCCCCCCATTAATATTCGGGTTCCACACCAACTATGCATTTGGTGTCCTCATAGGTGTATTTGAATCTGGTAACGATTTCGACTTCGGGTTGCTCTTCCACTATGGGAGCCTTCTTCTTCTGACGTTTAGACATCTTGGATTCTAAGGAATTTCCTTGTCATATACAAAACTTCTTTTAGGTTCTGTTGGATCATTTCCAGATAACATTCAAAATGGAGACAAATGTATAAGAATTTTACCTCATCTATGTTAAACATGAGTGCAGCTATGAGGAATAAATAACAATGCTCAAAAAACCAAGTGTTCCCGCTTTAAAAACTAAAACCAGCTTACGACCAACAATGGCAGAATTAACCTAGAAAAGCATGGCCTTTCTAAAACGATGACAATCCTTTTCCTAATGCTGAAAAAAAAAAACCCTCTCGGCACTGTGGATTATAACGTTACACGATGCCTAATAAGGGGAAGCTAGCTTGCTATAAAAACGCTCACTTCACGGTCTGAAATAGGTAATGCACTTGGAACCTAAATGGGTTGGGGTTCATCCTCGATCTCGAACAGTCTCATCCTAAGCGGCAAGTAAAAATAACATCATGGTCCTGGTTCGTGAAGACAAGAAATGTGGAACCAGAACCATGACATCTTGGCCGAAAACCATGAAACACCCTCCCCAGACGGCCAAACACAGACTAGGGGAAACTGGTGCGGACAGCGTAACGGCCGTCTGTACCGGTTTCCCCAGCAGTCGAGTGCAGTATGCAAAAAACCAACGGCCACGAAATTCATCATTTCAAAACTAAGAAACCCCCCACCGGGTAGCCATACTACTTAACTCGAAAATATATACAGGCCGAGATGGGAAAACCTAGGAAAACACTAACCGCGGAGACAACAAAAGTGGTTTGACCAATCAAACGGAATGGAAACCGGGCATGAGGACCTACCTGGCACTATGTTGCGCGACTGGTGGAGGAAAACTGGTGAACTTCCATGGCGGAGCCACATAGGAGCGAAGGTATCGACAGCGAAATTCTTGGTCTGCTTGAGTGAAAACGACAGCACGGAGAAAAATCCAAAATAACAATAAAATAATAAACCCCCAAAATCCACTATATATACGTCGCGGTCAACATGCAATCGGCGGGAAAATAAGATCATCAGGCGGCAATAAACTAAGGGGTCGGTGATCATGTCAATATCACCTCCGCAATGGTGGATGATAAAATGGTGAGGACACCTGCAATGGTGTCGACAGCGGAACAAAACAAACTCCCATCGGAGCTCGCGAGACTGAGGCTTCGGATCAACAGATGGTTGGAGAGCCGCAATGGTAAAAACATAATGGAACGCGTTCCACAGACCAGTAAAATTGGAGTCAAAATGAACATGAATCAAGCAAAAAACATCGACCAAGTGGAACAGATAGATCAAACTGTCGGAAGCATAGTTCTTTCTAGAGCCGCAACAACGAAAGTTGAAAAGACCAAAGATCTACGAATCAGAATGGCGGGAATCGAAAAAATATAAGACAATTCTCGGACAACCTCGCAGAACCCTTTCTGCAACAACGGAAGACGTATAGACAAAGGTTCCGATGGGATTTCAAAACAAACGCCGATAAAGACACAAACATCGGAGACCAAAAACACTTGACTTCGGACTTGATGTCCAGTTCTTCTCTGCAACAGCGGACGCGTAAATGATTAGATTCCCGACTCAAAAATCCAAAATAATTCCAATGGCGAGGAAAAATTAATTCAAACATTAAAACATTGCCCTCATAAAAGTAATCTTTATTCAACATCAAGCAAAACCAAAACTGTGCAAAACGAATTAAAGGAGGGTCCAAATTTTTTTTGAATTTTGGGAAATAGTTGCAGCTGCAACAATTGGCAACTACCTGGTGAACCCCAGATTTCTGAATCAACTTCCTCCCAGTAAAAGACTATATAATCATTAAGCTCATAAGTTGAATTTTTCTAGATGCTTGTATTCCTAAGATGGAAAATACATGCATTTACATCATTGATGACAGTCCATTCTTTGGAAATGGGAACACCCAAAATATTTGAAAGTCTGGATAACTCTTTTGAGGCTTAGTGGGTGAGTTTTATTTTACCTCTGTCTTTGGGTAGTTTCTAGCTTGGACACCACAGGATCGTAACATATGGTAAACAGAACTATTCATTTGTTCCTCATTCCCATGCCACTTGCACTTTTGTGCCTTTTTTTTTTTGAACTTTTGTTCTTTTGAGTCCTCCATCTTCCTTTCTTTTTGAATTTTTTATTTAGGCCCTTCTATCCATATTGTCCTTTTGTGTGAGAGATGTATTTTCATCTCACGGACGGAGAAGAACTTTTAGCAGATTGATATTCATGTTTCTGATGATTTGCTTTGATATGTATTGCTTCTTTCAAGAGTTTTGACTCTTAACAGCTGCTTTTGAAAACATGGCATGAGATCATTTATATAATAGACTGTTTACCTTGCTTCCTTTCTGTGGGTCTTTTGCTATCACTCCCTAGGACATCTTAGAAGTGAAATGGATGGAGCCTCGAAATAGTATTCCAAACCTCTAAATTCTGGGTTATTTTCAGGGTTTAAGAAGGACTTCAATGAGTGCATAGCCATTTAGGAAAACTACTTACTAGAAGAAATTCCATCAAAAATAAATGCACAGTCTTCTCCCAAAGATTGCAGTTAATCGAGAACCCTGATGCTTTCCATGCAACCAAAATTTTTCCTCTTTTATTCGAAAACAAACCAAAAACAACCAGAAATAAAAGCGGTAAATCAAAGTAAAACTGCATCAAATTATTTATGTACAAGGTCATCAAATCAAAGAAAAAAAAATTTGTGCCCACCCCTAAAAATCTATCAACTTATGAGTCAAGGGGCTAGGATGGATTGCAGACATGAGATATCTAACCGTGATCTAAATCTACTTTTTTTGAAACCGAAATTATGTCTACCGGTCTACAATCACTCCCATCAGCCTGTGAAAATTGAAGGAGATCAGGTTGAGTGTCAGTCATATTGCTAGCCCCTTCTGACGCATGGTATCTTAGTTCAAGCTCTGTTAGGTAATTCCCCAAAACAGGATTTGCATATTCATTGCCTTCTTCCAACTTAGTGATAGTGTGCTTCATATAAGGTTCTCTTAAAATTTTGATCCGATTTGGGACCCCTTTATGAGGCAACCATAAATGAGACCAATCTGAAGCAAAATACCCCTTTAACCTTGCGGACCAGTCTCAGTTCAGAATAAGTCCATATCCATCCGGTATGTCAGCCACCATAATATCAATAAATTGACATATCTTGTTATTTGCATAGTAAACGAATGAGAACATTCTCCATTTCCCCCACTACTTTGACACTAGTTCTGTCTAGTTGAATGACTTCCCAGACAGTAGGTTTTGGCTGCCCATTAATTTTCTTGCAAACTGTGAGTGGCATAACATTCACCGATGATCCAAAGTCTACCAAACAATTATGCACCTTATGGTTCAATATTTCCAGAGTCAAAAGGAAAGGTGGGGTTCTAGCTTTCTCTTCCCCAATTGATTCAACCTCTTCCTCCACAGGTTGGTTTTCAGTGGGTGTCTCTTCCTCCGGCTCTTTAGGTTTTTTAGTATTTTCTTTGTTAACCTCTACTCGTTCTTCCATAGGCTTAGCAGGCTTGTTGATTTGCTCCGTATCCTGGCTGATAATGGCAATTTCAGGTACTTCATCTTCAACATTGTTCTTTGGCCATTTCCTAACATTCTCTTGCAACTTCTTAATTTTTGAGATTATTGTATTGTCTTTATTTACCAAATTCATTTCTTTTGTTGTCATTGGTATATTTTCAGGTTTAATAGTGCCTTTTTCTGTGTCAAACAGCGAGACACAATCCCATAAAAACATGGTATCATTTTCTTGTTTTTCTATGGTCTTATTACCTTTTTCCTCCTCATCACCGTCCTGAGTCAATTTAGAGTCCAAGAGCTGATTCATTACCAATGTCATTGAATTTAACCATTGAGGACAATTCTTTTCCGAATGGGGTTGTTGGTGAAAAGTGCAAAAATTATCCTTTCCTACCTCTGTCAGATTCATTGATGTTGAACCGTGTGGAGGGGTCTTGCATTGATTGTTATCTTCCCTTTTTTTGTAATAAGGCTCATAATCTTTCTGAGCTTCTTTTTCCTTCTCCAGATCTATTATTCTGTTGCAAAATATTTTGCATCATCTTTAACATTCCCTCAAAATCATGTGATTGCCCCTCTTTAGGTTTAGACAGCAATAAGGTTCTTTTCCTGGACGTTTTTTCTCCAGATTGCTCGGGATAATATTATATACTTTCCTTTTCAGCCTCTACTCTTTCTGCTTCTTCATAAGTCTCAGCCAACGTAGGCTTAACTTGAGCTTTTGTGAACATAGCCAAATACGGACCTAAAGCTGAGGTATAATACTCAATCAGAACTTTATCAGAAGGCTTATCAGTTGCAGAGAAGTTCTTGAGGTAAGCAGAAAATATTTGAGTGAAATTGTGTACTTTCTCATTCCTTTCTTTTTTTAAAGCACCCAAACCTTTCATTAGTGTTGCATGCATCTTTTGGGCCGCATACTTGTTTCTGAAAATCCTTTCAAAGGTATCCCAATCTGGGATAGAGTTCGCAGGAAAACCAAAATACCACGATGTTGCTACTTCTTTTAGGGTGTGTGGAAAAAGTCTACAAACTACATCCTCATGCTCCCCAGCCCTTAATCCTTCTACTACCAAACAAAAACTTTGTAAATGGTCATCTACTAGCATCTTCTCATTTGGATCAAACTTAGGAAGCATATTCTCAAAATCTTGACGTAAGTCGTGCAACAGAGGTGTTAGGTTTAAAGGTGACTTGGCTTTCCAAGTAGGTGGTGGATTTGGTGGGTTGGGTGGCTGATTTACTTTTACGCCTGCCATGAGTCTGGGTGGAGAGTGAGGTGGTGAATGAACAGGATTATGGACAGGTGAACAGTAAGGTGTCCCTGGGCCCACTTGATTTAAAGGCTGAACCACCTCCTGTAAGGCTATTTCTACCAATTCTTCCAAATCTGCAACCAACACTGAGTCTTCCAGTATAGGACGGTCTCTCCTTTTATATTCTCTTCTGGGAAAGTCGGGAATAATTGGTAATCCTCCAATATTCTTCACATATGCCCTAGTGTGTCTTCTCAGATCATTTATCACTTGGTTGTCCACAACAAACAGATGTTCCCTATTCTCTTGAGTATTTGGATCAGGACACAAATTGCTTTCAAAATTATCACTGGTGGGGTTATTTCGAGAAAACGGGTTTCCTCGTCCAGCCATGCATCGGCGGCCCTCCTTCTAGTGCCAGAAACTGTTGAGGCTTGGAAATTTGCAGGCAACAACAGCAAGGGATTCTCCCCAGTCAATGTTCCCAACTAACCCGTGACTGTTTGGTGTAGGGAATCCGTCTGGTTTGCTGTCCGGCTACCATAGGTCAAGTAACAAAAATAAAAAGGCTTTATCGGTTGTGGCCCGGCCCACCATGTATATTTTTGTATTTTTTGAATTTAAGGATGATATGAAAGTGCCTATCTAAAATGCAGATTGATTGAGAATGCAAGGAGTGTCCACAATGTGATGCGCAGGTTCTTACCTCTCATCTTAGACTCTCATGCATCTAAATCACACACACAGCAAGAAATTAAAACTACCTAACCTATCCCTAGGGAGAAATATTATTACTTATTAATGAGTAATGTATTTTGTGCATGCATTATAAAAAGAAATCACAGATAGCGGATACTTCTTTCATAAACACATGAACGCTTAAAGATATTTGAACAACCAGATAGCCAATTGTTTATGAACAACATTCATTACTCATAGTGGAAATTTTCATAAAATAAACCAGAGATCATTCATACGAGAACTTAGGTTCAAAGAGTTAGAACGATCTCACAGTTAATGGACAAAAAACTGAAAAAGAAATAGTTCCTCTTCAACAAATCCACAGCATAACATTTGAACATTCCACCAAGCTTTCTCCAATAGGAAAACTGTAATTATCTATTGCAAAAGGAAATAGTTCTTCTTACAATATGTCTTCCAATCTAAATGGGAAAAAGTCCCTCTTCTTGTCTAGATTCCCTATATTTATACAAAAGAACAAAACTGTTGGGCTTCCCAGGAAATGACTCTTGGGCCTCCCCAACTCTTCACCCCCCACATTTTTCTCTCATTAAGTGTTTATAAAGTTTACAGTATATTACAATAAAATGAATAAAATGCTCATGAGGAGGGTCCCGTTTGACTATTCAAAAATTTATTCCATGCTAAAGCCTCTGAGGCGATGTTTTCGAATTCAGAAGGTTCCAGGAAACGAATATTTATTTCGAATTTAGCGGCCTGATTTCTTATGACTTCTAATCTAGCTGCGCTCAGGAAAAGTTGGTCTTCTAATAGCTGAACACTAACCATGGAATGAATTACTTCATTCCTCAGGGTTTGCTCATATAAGGATTTAATGTGTTGTATCCTTTGTTCATCTTCCTGATATCTTCTTTGCAAAATCTTCAAAAAAGGATGTGCTCTGGAAAAGTATCCATTTTATGTTCATCCTCAACCTCGCAACGATTATAAGTGATCAAGAGTCTCCTGAAGAATTCTGCACAAGCCCCCTTTGTCTTCTTGACATCCTTTTTGAATTCCTCGGCTGTGTTTATGGAAAACTCCAGTAAATCGTAGTCTCGCCTTAGGGCTTGTTGATCTTTTAAGGGTAACTCTGCTGGAATTTATTCATTCTCTTCCAATCTCGCCATCCTTCCTGTCAGGACTTCTAGGATGTCCTGCGATCTATCAACAAAATATGAAGAGATTTCCAAAATCTCTTCCAGCTGATTGTCCACCTACAAGACCTTGCACCACCCTTCCTCTATGGCCACCTGTAGCTGGTGCATCTTGCTTCTCTATGCCATAACATGCTCTTTGAAAGGCTGGAGACTGACCTGTTGTTCCTTGGCTTCTTCCAGAGCTGCTGTCAACAAGGTAATATGCTCTTTAAGTTCTGCCTTCTGCCCTTGAGACTGCCTCTCATATTCCTCCAAGGTATCCTTCTGCAGCTCCAACTCCCCTATCATGCCTAGCCGCTGCTCCTTTTCTACCCTCAACTCTTGATATTCCTGCTACACTTTCTCCAGACATTCTTGGGCGGTCTCCATAGATCTCTTCTCTATCTGGAGGGACTGGAGCTCAGCTTTTGAAGACTTTATTTCTCGTTGTATGTCTTCAAACTTTCTTTTCAACCTATTATTTTCCTCTCTTTCCTTTCTCAAGGTATCTTTCAGCTGGGAAGAGTACTTCTTTGACTGTTCAAGATCAGTCATTATTCGATCTACATTGTACTCGGAAGCATGGATCAATGCAGCCCCCGCTCTGATAGTGAACCTGGGGTCCTTGTCTGTCCATATACTACAGTTGTATCATTTATCATTTTACCGGACTGCCGTCCAGTCTCGACCTTTCTCTCGGTCCTCTTCACTATCCTTTTCTTTTACCTATCATAAAAGATAGTGTTGAAATCTGGTACCTCCTCCCCCTTCTTCTGTTCAAAAGGGATTAGCCTAAGGGTGGGGACCATAGCCTATCCTGGTGTGCTGACAACAGCTGCCTCAAGATCTTTAATATCAGGGTTTCCCAAGTCCTGAGCCTGACTGTCTGCTGTACCAGAAGTTGATTTCTCTGTCACTGTCTCTGTTAGCTTTATCTTTTCTGCTTCCTGCTTCTTCAACTCCTCATCCATCTTTCTTTTCTTTTCTTCTTCCTCACTCTTGGCAGCTTCTTCTTCCTTTCTAGCTGCTTCTTGTGCAGCTCTTCTCTTTTCTTCCTCCTCTCCTTTGAGCCAGCCTTTAGCCTTTTGTGCTAGTCTCCTAGCATCTTCATTTCTTTTTCTAGTTTCTTCCTCCTCTGCCTTTGTTTGTTCATCCTGTCCTTGTCCACCTTTGGTGGTGATTTTCTTCTTAAACCTTCCTCTTAAGGCTGTTATATTTTGTGCATCGTGAAAAATGGATTCCTCTCTGTCCTAGTGGCTGGTGTATTCAAAATGTACATTCACCTCTTTGCAGTGCTCTGCCACCTTATTCCGAGAATCATTCCTTTGGAAACGCATTTCCCCAAAATGGAATTTCCCCAACTCTTCCATGAATTTGTCAGCTTTCTTCACCCTAGTATACTTGTAGCTTCCCAATATGAATGGAAAAGGAGGGTAAGCAGCTTTCTTATGTTCAAACAGAAAGCTCCCTATGCCATCTAAAAAGACTTGTCTAATTGCCTCTTTGTGGACTACATAGTCAGTGGCATACTTAGGTAGTAGTGAGGGTGCTCTGGAGCATCCAAACATCCTAAAATATAATCCATAGTCAGTTAAGTAATAGTCTGCATATTCCTCAATCATCTGAAATGCTTCCTCTGACATACAGTTGCACTCCTTTAGGAAGATTAATGTATATAGTGGCATAATGAAGTGTTCACACACTTCCCTATAGTGACTGTGGTATTTGTGGGCCCATAGTGGCTTGTATGCTGAGTAGACTAGTGTTCTTTCCCGATCCCAGATGCACCTCAGATTGGGGAAGGGTTGTTTGCATAGTATGCAATCAATCAGTATAGAGCTCATATAGAACTCTGATCTCTTCTGGGACACCCCTCCTAATGCTGATGCAATGCAAGATGAAAGGCTGTTGGACACAATGTTTGCACAGTTGAACACTGTCCCCTATGTTGCTACATAGAAAATGATAGGTACCCACTCCAATTTGAAGCTTTTACCGTGGGCCCTCCCGAAAATCCTGTTTAGCATTAGGGCAATGAACCTATAAGGGCTTCTTAGATTTGCAGTTTCATATTCCCCGGTTGGCCTAGTTCTAAAGTTCTTTCCAGGCATGAGCATCCTTTTCAGTGTCTCGACTAGGTCCATCTTAATGGCCTTCAGCCAGTCTTCAATCAGGTATACTTGTGCTTCTGGTAAGTGGTACGCCAGTGCTACATACCCAGGGCTATAAGCAACATAACCTTGTTTATCAACATTTGCTAAAATCATGGTGGTTACATCTGCCCTGGGCAGAATCCACCCAATGACCTCTGAGCAGGGAAAAAGCTCAGGTGTAGTAGCAATTTTCATTAATGAAGACCTCTCTATATTGGCATATATAGTTTCTTCTTCAAAACCTATGTCAGGTACTTCTTGGTGCGTAATTAATTTGTAAATTGCCCCCCATTGATATTCACATTCCACACCAACTATGCACTTGGTGTCCTCATAGGTGTATTTGACTCTAGTGATGATTTCGACTTCGGGTTTCTCTTCCACTACGGGAGCCTTCTTCTTCTGACATTTAGACATTGTGGATTCTGAGGAATTTCCCTGTCATATACAAAACTTCTTTTAGGTTCTGTTGGATCATTTTTGGATAACATTGAAAATGGAGACAATTGTATAAGCATTTTACCTCATCTATGCTAAACATGAGTGCAGCTATGAGGAATAAACAACAATGCTCAAAAAACCAAGTGTTCCCGCTTTAAAAACTAAAACCAGCTTACAACCAACAATGGCATAATTAACCTAGAAAAGCATGGCCTTTCTAAAATGACGACAATCCTTTTCCTAATGCTGAAAAAAAACCCTCTCGGCACTGTGGATTACAATGTTACGCGGTGCGTAATAAGGGGAAGCTAGCTTTCTGTAAAAACGATCACTTCACAGTCTGAAATAGGTAATGCACTCAGAACCTAAATGGGTCAGGGTTCATCCTCAAGCTCAAACAGTCTCATCCTAAGTGGGAAGTAAAAACAACATCACGGTCCTGGTTCGTGAAGATGAGAAATGCGGAACCAGACCCATGGCATCTTGGTTGAAAACCATGAAACGCCCTCCTCGAACGGCCAAACACAGACTGGGGGAAACTGGTGCGAATAGCGTAACGGTCGTCTGCACCAGTTTCCCCAACAGTCGAGTGCGGTCTGTAAAAATCCAATAGCCACGAAAGTCATCATTGCAAAACTAAGAAACCCCCCACCGGGAAACCATACTACTTAACTCGAAAATATATACAGGTCGGGATGGGAAAACCTAGGAAAACACTAACCGCAGGGACAGCAAAAGTAGTTCGACCAATCAAACGAAATGGAAAACAGGCATGAGGGCCTACCTGGCACTGTGCTGTGCGACTGGTGGAGGAAAACCGGTGAACTTCCACGGCAGAGCCACCTAGGAGCGAAGGTACTGATAGCGAAATTCTTGGTCTTCTCAAGCAAAAACGACAACATGGAGAAAAATCCAAAATAACAATAAAATAATAAACCCCCAAACTCCACTATATATACGTCGCGGTCAACATGCAATCGACGAGAAAATAAGATCATCGGGCAGCAAAAAACTAAGGGGTTGGCGATCATGTCAATATCGCCTCCGCAATGGCGGATGATAAAATGGTGAGGACACCCACAATGGTGCCAGCAACGAAACAAAACAAACTCACATTGGAGCTCACGAGACTGAGGCTTCGGATCAACAGATGGTTGGAGAGCCACAACGGTAAAAACATAATGGAACAAGTTCCACAGACCAGTAAAATCAGAGTCAAAATAAACATGAATCAAGCGAAAAATATCGACCAAGCGGAACAGATAGATCAAACTATCGGAAGCATAGTTCTTTCTAGAGACGCAACGACAAAAGTTGAAAAGACCAAAGATATACAAATTAGAATGGCGGGAATTGGAAAAAGATCAGACAATTCTCGGACAACTTCGCAGAACCCTTTTCACAACAGGGGAAGACATATAGACAAAGGTTTCTATGGGATTTCAAAACAAACACCGATAAAGACACAAACATCGGAGACCAAAAACACTTGACTTCAGACTTGATGTCTGGTTCTTCTTCGCAACGGCGGACGTGAAAACGACTAGATTCCCGACTCAAAAATCGAAAATACTTCCGATGGCAAGGCAAAATTAATTCAAACATTAAAACATTGCCCTCATAAAAGTAATCTTTATTCAACATCAAGAAAAACCAAAGCTGTGCAAAACAAATTAAAGGAGGGTCCAATTTTTTTTTGAATTTTGGGAAATAGTTGCAGCTGCAACACATTCATATACCTTCTCAGAATATTTGGGAGCATTCGGTTCAAATTGGAGACCTAGACAACAAAACTAGTCAAAGGTCGAAATAGGGGAAAAAATGAAAAATTCGTCATTGAAATAAAATTTCCTAAAAAGGGACATTACAAGTGGTATCGAAGCATGTTCCTTGAGCCTGTGCATTAATACCATCCATTTAATAAAAAAATTTAGACATGTCTTGTCTTCACAGTAGTCCCACTATGCCCACTTTCCTGCCTCCTCGGCCAACGAAAGAAGAAATTACAACCATTGATATTGAAGCATGCTTCTAGGAGTATCAAACTTTGAGAGGGGATATTCATGAGAGGTATTCTTTCCAATAATATATTGTAAAGTATGGATTTAGGAACAAGAAGGAAAATGTGAATTCATTAAGGGACAATCGATAATCCACAAGTTTGGAGGGGCATGAAGTGAGAAAAAATCATCCTAGTTGTGAAAAGAGCCTAGATACATGATTAAAGGAAAGTTTTGCATTTTTAAGGGAGGTGCATAATCCTACCCCTATGGATCCTTCACATGATGAACATTTTTCACTTTCTAATCATTTGGGTGAGTTGGTTCTTTCTCCTACATCCTACACTTCCAAATTTTGCAGCATTCATCCTAATCAAATATGGGTGAAAGGTTTCCTTTTGATGGTGCCACATGAAGAGTATGGACTTTCTATATCTCATTTTGATGATGAAATGATTAGAGAACCATATTATTTAGATTTTCAGAAGCATCCCTTGTTACATTATGATGATACACATCCACATGGATGCACCTATGGTATTCACTTGAGTCACTTTTAGACTCGTGCTTCTCCTGCTCCTTTCCTAGTCCATTTGATGTTGGAGGAGCTTCATCCCACACTTGGGTGAAGAGGTATATGATTGAAGAAAATTATTGTTGGAAGCAACATCCTTTGTTATTTCATGTTGATATACATATTCATGGGTGTGTTGATGATACTTCTTAGAGCCACTTGAAGTCTTCATGTTTTCTTTGCTCCTTATTTGGTTCAGATTTTGGTGGAGGTTCTTCATTCACTTCTTGGATGAAAGAACACATGGCTGATTATCTTGATGCACATTATATTTTTTGGGAGCAGAATTATGAGACATGGGATCCTCACCTATGTCAATGGGCCAGATCTGATATAATACTCGATGCTTGTGTGTATGGGCCACATGATGATCTACTTACTTGGATGTACAAACACTTTCATGATTCTTTGATGAGGTGCCTTCTTGATGTACATTTGTACGATGTTGTTATGTGCTTTCATGATCTATATTTTGTACTCATTATGTTTGTAAGGGTGAAATACAAGCAATGAGATCCTAGAATTGCTTGGTTTCATCTCACTTGGAGTAGCAGTTTGATTGTTGGTTTGAGAAAGCAAACCAACCTTCAATTGTTTGAGTTCATCTTTGCAGAGCAGTGTTCCACTTTCCTATGTGGGAGACCTTTTGAGAGATGAATTCAATTTTCACATGCTTGTTGTTCATGGAATTTCATCATAGGAAGTTCACACCATGCATGTATCAAGATCATATGGGACCCTAGGATCATTTTTTGTCTCATTGGTTTCAATTTTGGGGGCAACAAGAAGCATTGGAGATTTATTCACCACTTGAGAAGATGATTGTAATCAGAGTAGTTCAACAACAAGCATGGTGGTTTCTCTCTAAAATTTTATTGGAATATTAAGAAACTCAAAGTTTGGTAACTCAACACCAAATTCAAAGAATTATATAGAATCAAAAAGGGGTGAAAGTTCAGAAAAGGTTTTCAAATATGGATTGCATGAGTACCACTACTCAAGTTCCAACTAAAGAAAATCAATAAGCAGAATTATCGAAGAATACTTAGTACAATGGAAGGATATACCAAGTGAAGATTCTGCATGGGAAGAGGAGAATATTTGGCAACATCCAAATCTAAAATTTCTTGAGGACAAGCAATCTTGGGTGGGGAGGACTGTATTGTCCCCATTCAAATGATTACATAGCGGGACAATTCCATCAATCCTACTAGTTCCCTAGGTTGGATGGATACATTTGTAATTTTAATAAGGGAGATAATAAATGATGTTTGGACATTAGAATGGAATAAATATTTAATAATGGAGCCAATTAAATAAATACAAGAGAAAATTGAGGTGGCAATGGAGCATGGAGACACATGGAGATTATGGGGCCCACACAATCTAGAATTTATGCGCCACATGGCATCCTCTTCTTCCAATTTCGAATCCATGGGAAGCCAAATGTTATTGGATGAGTTAGAAGGATAATACATTTGGACATATGCATAATAGGTCTAATTTGGAAGGAAATGTAACTTACATCGGAGAGGAAGAGTCAAATGGGAGATTCTTGGACACTTGGGCTAGATTCCCTAACATCTATGACACCAATGATGAAGATGCTATGACATTTATGACATATTGCAGATGTGAATGCTGAAATATGACCATTATGACATGTCATTCCTAAATATAGCATCCAATAAGGTGCTCATGTGATTTGGGGAAGATCAATGGGTCCCTACTCGAATTGGGGGAAGATGGAAGGCTAAGGAAGGGAGGACACATGGAAAATATTGAGCACACACCCTAATTCGAATTGGATTGAGTTTGTGGATATATTGGTAACCTTAGAAGGCTAAGGATTCTTATAAAATATATAGATCAACCAATATAGTGTATTTTTATCATTCGAGAAATTTCCATATGTGAAGAGAGAGAGCTAGTGGATGACTAGTTTCTTGCCTCAACCGATTTCGAGGGTGAAAGATTCCCATCCAAGTTGGTGTTTGGAGAGGCCATTCAGGTATTTCATGGATATTTAATGGATTTTTTATTTGCAAGTGTAATATATAGGGAAGCTCTTGGTTTATTCTAGTGCAACACTTTCCCTTAACCATTTCCAGTCTTTATTGCATATTCTTGCTCCTAGAGGGATTGCGCTTTGGGTGAGATATTGTACTCTTTGGGAGAGCTTCTCATGGCCCATTTATGATTGTAATAAATGTAATATAATATTTTATCCATTTCTAGAAATTCTCAGGTCGAAATACCAAATGGTTGTATGTAAAAGTGATTATTAATGAGCAAACAATGACCATTTCCCCGCTATATTGATGTATGCCATTGTAATGATGATGATTTCAAATGAAAGAATGTTTATCTCATATTTTTATGATGAATGGAATTCCATTTATTATTATTACAAGTTTCATATCCATCACTTAATCATTTGAAGTCATCTTACTCAATTTATTTTCATTTGGAAAAGATTTGGTGTCATTTCCCCAAGGGTCGAACTAGTGATTTTGTAGTTGTTTGGGAGAGGGTTATAACAGAATTTATATAATGAATAATGATACACATGAGAAATTAATGATATCCCTTAAACATCCTCTACCTTTTTTTATAAATTAGAGTGATTTGGGGAGCATTTGGGAAGCCATTTTCAACATTTACCCTAGGGGAATTGGAACCCCAATTTGCTAGTGAAAACTCCTACCTTGGACAGAATATTAAACAAATTTGAAGAAGTATTTGGAGGGTAATAAAAAATACCTGATAATCATATTCAAGTCTTAATATCAGTCATATACCTTCTTAGAATATTTGGGAGCATTCGTGTCAATTTGGATACCTAGACACCAAAACTAGTCAAAGGTCGAAATAGGGAAAAAGTGAAAAATTGGTCATTGAAATAAAATTTCTTAAAAAGGGACATTACATTATTATGTAATAAAGTTTAATATGCACTATTAGATAAATTATTTTCCATGAATAAATTTGATCTTAAATAAAATAATAAGGATAATGCGCCAAGTGGGGCGCATTAGGAGATAAGGGTTGACTACAATGAAGTTGGAAAAGAGAAAAGAAAGAGGAAAGCAGCCAAAGCAAGAGATAGAAAAGGAAATATAATAAGACAAGAAAAGCTGGCACAAAGCAGGAAAGAATAAAGTGGTATAAATAAAAAAAGTATGTTGATGTATTTGTAACTTTGGAAGATGTTCTGATTTATATTATTTGTATGTTGTTGTACCCCCATTGGGGATGTGTGTTACCCCTTTACGGGATGTCTAAATTGTGTCTATACCTTGACTTACATCCTTAGTTGTAATTTGGAGCAATAATCCCCAGTGTTACATCATGTAATATGTACTTGAAGTCTCTCTAGGAGAAGTGGGCCAAATGTGAGATGACATGTAGGATCGAATGTTATATTTGGTCAGTGACTTGAAAGGGTATAAATAGGGAGGCACTCTCCCTCATTTATACACACCTCACACACTCTCAAGTGTGCATGAGAGGAGACAGTTAGACGAGGAGAGATAGATAGCTGCTGAATAATTCTTATTACTGCTTTCAATCATCTTACTATTCTGAAGAAGTTTGCGTGGTTTTCTCCTTTATGGTTTCCCTGGTGAAAATATTTGTGTCTCATGTATCTTTTATATCTTATGCATATTCTTGTACTTGTTATTCTTTCAGATAAAGATCCTAGACAATCTAATCATATTTTAAGAAAAACAAACATGGTATCAGAGCCTCTCTAAAAGAAGGCACTGTGCAGCTGCAGGAATTAGGGATTCCTAGTTGAAGGTGTTCTCTCCACAGATCATCAAGAAAAGAGGGATAACTCGTCTCACTAGGGTGCATATTTTTGTGGTAGCAATTTCTGAATCATAGAAGTTTCAATTTTTAGCTGCAACTACTACCGGGATGAACTAGGGCATCAAGTATCAGAGGCTTCCCACCTCAGTTTTCAGAAAGTGACCTATTTGACCAAATCTCGTAAAGGAGGTGTGTCTTTCTATCCAAAAATAATTCCCAAACTCTAAGTTTGGAAAATTAGGGTTTCTCTAACAAACCCTAGGTCATCGTGCTACGGAACCTGGTTGGACACCTCAAATCGTTAAGATCCAAATATTTACTATTTTCATTTGAGGTTCTCATTTTTAAAATATGACTCGCCATACTCAGCTTGAGGAAAATCTTAGAGGGTGTGATAATTGCTTTTCAAGTAGATCTAGGAGCTAGAACAATATTCACCATCAAAGTGTTTGAAAAATATGCAAGAGAACAACAAAGAAATTGAAATAGATGGAATAACACATGTGAATGGTGCTAATATCTAACCATTATATTACAACACACCTTGTAGGTATGTATGATACATATTTACAGTACATTGGAGAAAATTCGTGAGCCCCTGGTGACCATGTGAATGCATCCAAGTGTCATACTAGGATCTGACCCCTAGCCCCCCCCCCTAGGTTGACCAATAGGCTCCCAAACCTAATCAAACTGTCACGAATCCTTGTGTGAACATGTTGGAATAGCTAAGAATCATTCCTGGTTCATAAATGAGGGAAGGAAAGCATGGGAGAGCACATGGGTGAGTGGAGGAATCTCTAGGATGCAAATAAATGCCAAGGATACCACAAAAAGCCACATTCACACACACTAGCGCCCCTAGTCAAAGATGGAAGTGGTTTTCAATTAATGCACAGTATGAAATGTCAGGATGTTCAAAATAAATCACCTCAATTGCATTTAATGAGACATAATCACCTATTTGACTAGTATTGATCAGTATAACCTAAGTTAGACCATAGAACATAAGCACAAGGAAAATGATTATGTCTCCTAGGTAGATCATTAAGGTACTAAGCCAGATTATTGCTCCAACTCCCCCCATTAATCCTGACTTAGTACACCACATTATTTATTAAGGCCCTGGAAACCAAGGCACAAGTCACCTTTTAGAACAAAATTTTATTGATCCATGTAACAGAGGTAAGGAGGAAAACCTCATGGGACAAAACCTCCCCCAAAAAATGGATATGAAAAAGAAACCAAAATATGTATACACTCCAAACTAGATGAGTATGTCTGGAGGAATATTCTTCTTGGGAAGAAGTGGAATGTGCTCGACCAACTCAGTAACAATTGCATGATGAATCCTCAGACCATGTAGAACAACTGAAATGCACTGATGGGAGAGTGAATGGCGCTCTTCAGACTTGAACCTTGAACCAAATAGGATTCCATGCCCAAAAGAGACTTGAAGTGCTTGAGAATAGGTGACCCCAAGTGAGTCATAAGGATCTTGAAGAATCAACCTTGAAGGAATGTTGTAATCATCTCCAAGAAGATGCGCCATTATGATGGAAAAGGCTTCTCCATATTCGTATGAACTTGAAGGGACTCTACTAGTCATGGTGGAGGAATACATGAGAAAAAGAGTGTGAATCAATGAGATATCTTCACTTGACATCCAAACCTCTCCATATTTTGAACCAATACTCTCATGTGAAGAAAACCCATCTTCTATAGAAGGCTCGCAATGAACATCAACTAGCAATACATATTCACCATTCGTAACTGAAGACATAGAGGAGAAGGGCATAGAATGGATAGATAACTCTTCAGTAGTAGTGATGGCAGCAACTCGTATTCTATCTTCACAAAAAATAGCTTCTTCATAAGGAGAGGAAGCCACAAAGGAATAAACTTGAGTTGGATCATTTTTGAATCTCTGGCTGCTACTTCTTCATTTCAAACAACTTCTTGAGAAATGCATGAGGCCGAGATCATAGGAAGAAGAAAAAGTAAGGAGGTTCCCATTTGCTTGCTCTCCATATAGCTCAAATCTTCTTGTTGCATGCCAAGAGATTCATCTATATTTCTCCAAAGATTGAATGGGTACTTAGCAGAATCAAGGAGATAGCGCATGGTAGGAGGTATAGCGAGACACATAGTTCCGTAGGCTCTATCATTGTCATTAAGCCAATCACACTTCTCTTGACGGGACTATGGCTCTCTCACAAAACCAATGGACACATCATAGAGACATTGCCTCTTGATATATTCACACATCTTCAAGTTCCATTCAGAATAGTTGAATGGGAAAAGGAGAGGAAGTGCTTGCGAATCCATGAAGTTGTTATAAGAACCTGCAATAAAAAACACTAAGACAAACTGGAAATATGCCCTAAACAACAACTCAAACCTCACTAGATTTGTTTTTCAAATCCAACTAGATCTGATACCATGTTAGAAATGCTTCTCAAGTAGATCTAGGATCTTGAACAATATTCACCATCAAAGTGTTTGACAAAATATGCAAGATGAAAACAAACTTAACCGAAATAGATGGAATAGCACATGTGAATGGTGCTAATATCTAACCATTATATTACAACACACCTTGTAGGTATGTATGATACATATGTATAGTACATTGGATATAATTCATGGGCCCCTTGTGGCCATGTGAATGCATCCATGTGTCAAACTAGCTGGATTTGACCCATAAACCCCCCTAGGTTGACAAATAGGCTCCCAAACCCAACCAAAATGTCACGAATCCATGTGTGAATAGGTAATAAGCATGCCTGGTTCATAAATGAGGGAAGGGAAGCATCGGAGAGTGCATGGGTGAGTGGAGGAATCTCCGGGAGGAAAATAAATGCCAAGGAGACCACAAAAATCCACATTCACACACACTAGCGCCCCTAGTCAAATCTGGAAGTGGTTTACAATTAATGCATAGTCTGAAATGTCATGACGTTCAAAATAGAGTGCCTCAATTGCATTTAATGAGACAGAATCACCTATTTGACTAGTATTGATCAATATAATCTAAGTAGACCATAGAACATAAACATAAGGCAAATGATTATGTCTCTTAGGTAGATCATTAAGGTACTAAGGCAAATTATTGCTCCAACAGAGGGGCTGATAACTTCCGGGAATGGAAGTACAGGATCTCCCTGATACTTGAAGAAAATGACTTGGATCAGTTTATCTCTGGAAATGTTCTAGAACCAGAGGGAGATGATGGAAAGGCTGCTCATAAGAGAAGCATGGATAATGCTAATATAATCATTGCAGTTTCTATCAAGGATCACCTCATCCCCCATGTGTCTGCATTCAAGACACTGCGGAAGTATATGATTCTTTAACAAAGATGTTTGAAGGAAAGAACATCAATTGGAATATGAATTTGAGGAACCAGCTGAAGAATGTGAATATACAGAACTCCAAGACTATACAGTCCTACTTCACAAGGGTTTCTCAAATCAATGAACAACTTGAAGCAATTGAAGAAAATTTCGAAGAAGGAGAAATTGTAATGACTACCCTAAATGGTCTCCCTAGATAATGGGACTCATTCATTCAATGGATTTGTGCAAGAAGGAAGCTGATCTCTTTCAGTAGACTTCAAGAAGAATGTGCAAAAGAAGAAGCTAGACTTGTGACAAGAGAAGAAAAGATGGGAGAAACTGACGATCAAGCTCTTGCAGTCTACACTAGGAAAAATTTCAAGAAGAAGGAGAAGAAGGAGAACCTTCATCACAACAAGAATAAAGACAAGAAACCGAAGAAGACCAAAAGATATCTTTCAAATGTTTGATGTTATACTTGTGATAAAAAGGGACAATTGGAAAGAGATTGTCCCATCCAGAAAAGGACACACCATGCTTATATTTCTGAAGATGATGAACCAATAAACAAAAGATTCAAACAAGAGAAGAATGATTCAGATGAAGAGTATGTGATAATATCAGCACTTACTGGAACTATCACACACAGAAGCAATGATTGGCTCGTGGAAAGTGGAGCTTCCAAACACATGACAGGATACAAAGAACCATTTGTCAATATGTTTGAACATGAGTCACCTCACAAGGTGAAACTTGGGGATGATTATCAATACCCCATAAAAGGAGTGGTGAAGCTTCATACAAGCTTGACTCTGGGAAACCCTCAAATATGAAGGATATGTTATATGTTCTAGGATTGAAGAAGAATATTCTCTCCATATCTACACTAGATGCAAAAGGAAATAGGATTGCATTTTTTGATTTCCAAGTTCTAATGTGCCCCAGAGGAAAGATAATAGAAGATGCAACAGTGATTGGAGAAGAAGACGGAGGCTTGTACAAGTTGAAGGGATAGCCTGAACAAGCATTGGTTCATGAATCAATTGAACCAAATGAACTGTGGCACAGAAGGCTTGCACGTGTGCACTACAGAGCACTACTGATGACAAGCAAAGCAGTTTCAGGATTGCCAGAGATCCAGGCAAAGCACAAGGGAATTTGCAAAGGATGTGCAAAATGAAAGAATGCAAAGAATACATTTCCCAGCAATGAGAGCAAGACCAAAGGAATATTGGAGATAGTACACTCCGATGTATGTGGACCCATCTCTTCTAGATCATTAAGAGGGTATGTGTACTATGTGTCCTTTATAGATGATTTCTCACGTTAGAGTTGGATATATTCCTTAAAAGAGAAAAGTGAAGTTTTCAGTCAGTTCAAGGAATATAAAGCCTTGGTTGAGAATAGATAGATAGGAAGATTAAGATTATACGGGGAGATAATGGCGACAAGTTCACTTTGGAAGAATTCAAGGAACTCTGCATAGAATATGGGATTAAGAGGGAGTTGATCACTCCATACAACCCTCAGCAAAATGGGGTTGTGGAATGAAAGAACTGAACCAAAATGGGAGCAGCGAAAGCAATGTTGCTTGATCAGGATCTTCCTATGCACCTTTGGATGGAGGCAGCAAGAACAGTTGTGTATGTACAAAACCGTACTACTCATCGAGTACTTGACAAAAATACTCTTGAAGAGGTTTTCTCATAAGTGAAACCCAAAGTCAGCCATCTGATAATATTTGGTTTCCCAATGTACATACATGTCCCATAGGAGAAAAGGACCAAGCTCAATCCTTCTAGGAGGAAGGGTGTATTCATAGAATACAGTGATACATCAAAGGCCTATCGAATATACTTCCCAGGATTCAAGAAGACGGACATCAGTAGAGATGTAACCTTTGATGAAGACTCTAAATACTTCATATCTAGGAGGAATCCTATCGAGGAATTCGAGGAAATTAAAGAGACGAGAGTTCGAGACATGGAAATTGAAGAAGAAATTCCAAAAGAACCTAAAGATCATGACATGAAAGAACCACAAGATTCAGTACAGACATTAATTGAGAAGGAATCCCACAAGAGGAAACCAACATGGGCACGGAATCTCTTACGAGAAGTTGAAAGGTATGACGCTTCAAAAGGAGTACATAGAGAGAGAAAGAGATCAAAGCCCTAAAATAGCTACGTGGCCTTCCTGTGTGACATCATTGATAAAGAACCTTCCACCTATGAACAGGCTACAAAAAATAAAGAATGGAAGGATGCGATGATTGAGGAATATCAGTCGATCATGAAGAATGATTTCTGGGAGGTTGTTCCGAGGCCGGAGAAGAAGTCTGTCGTGACTTCAAAGTGGATCTACAAAATCAAGAATGTTGCAGATGGTAACATCGAGAAACATGAGGAAAGATTCATAGCATGAGGCTTCTCACATAAATAAGGCATAGACTATGAAGAGAAATTTACACCCTTGGCGAGGTACACTTCCATAAGGACCATACTTTCTTTGACAGCAGTAATGAAATGGAAAGTACACCAGATGGATGTCAAGACAACTTTCTTGAATGGCGTCGTCGAAGAGGAAGTGTACTTGTAACAACCACTTGGATTCAAGAAACATGATAGGAAGACCCATGTGTGAAAATTGAAGAAGGCCTTGTATGGATTGAAACAAGCACCGAGGACATGGTACGACAAGATGGATAGCTTCCTGATGAGCTTGGGATTTACTAAGAGTAAAGCAAATTCCAACCTCTACTACAAGGTGGAAGACAAAATACCAATGATACTCCTGCTATATGTCGATGACTTGTTTCTAATAGGTGATGAGAAACTCATTACAGATACAAGAAGGAGAATTTCTACAAAGTTCGAGATGAAAGACCTAGGTATGATGCACTACTTCTTAGGCACAGAGGTGTTGCAGAGTGAAGATGGAATCTTCCTTAGGAAAGGGAAGTATGCAATGGATATTCTGAAGAGATTCAGAATGTTGGACTGCAAGGCTATGGCCACACCTATGGCATCAAAATTGAAGCTTCTGAGTGATTCTTCATTTGAGAAGGTCGATGCCATTATGTATCGTTAGATGATTGTCTCATTGATGTATATGACGAATACGAGACCAGACATATGCTTTGTGGTGAATACCCTGATCTAGTTCCTGACGGATCCGAGACAGGTTCACCTCATAGCGATAAAGTATGTTTTAAGGTACTTAAAAGGTACACATTAGAGGAAATTTGAGGTCTAAAATGGGCCTCCTAAGGAAAATAATAAAATAATAGTTATTAATTTTGGAGGAAGAATGAAAAAAACTACTTTTTGTGTTCGTATTTTCGACATATCTCCCTGTGGTTTTACTCAAATTATGAGCAGGAGAGCTCATTGGATGTGGAATTAAATTCTACATCCAACGAGTAACCACACTGCATACTTTTGACGGACCTGATACCCCCAAAACAAGAAATACCTGAAAAATATGATGATGATGTCATCATCTCTTGTTTTTGGGGTAGCAGGGTTCGTCAAAAGTATGCATTATGGGTACTCATTAGATGTGGAATTAAATTTCGCATCCAATGAGCTCTCCCACTTGAAATTTGAGTAAAAACACAAGGAGATATGTCGAAAATACGAACAAAAAAAGTAGTTTTCTTTATGACAAATATGTCAATTCAACCATTATGGTTGACTCATTTTATTGAAATTCTATTGGTTCTTGAATTCCAACTCACAAAATTTACTGTTGCCGCGTTTTCTTCTAAGGCCCATTTTAGACCCCAAATTTCCTCTAATGATGGATTATGGGCTCAAATATGATGAAAATCAAAAGATAAACCTACACGGTTATGTTGATTTGTACTGGGCAGGTATTGCCACTGACAGGTAGAGCACCTCAGGTTGTTGCTTCAGTTTGGGATCTTGCATGATCTCCTGGTTCAACAGGAAGCAATCATGTGTGGTGCTGAGTACAACTAAGGCAGAGTATGTCGTCGCTTGATCGGCTAGTTGCAAAGCAGTGTGGCTATGAAAGCTACTTCCTTACTTATTTGATCTCCAGTTTGATGTGACTTGCATCTTCTGTGACAATCAGAGTTACGTGAAGCTGACGAAAAACCCAGTGTTCCATGACAAGTCAAAGCACATCAAGATCAAGTTCCACTATATCAGGGATATGGTGCAGAGAGGAGTAGTGAAGCTCCATTATGTGGCAACATAGTAGAAGATAGCCGATGTGTTGACCAAGCCTCTTGTGAGAGTGAAGTTCAACTACTTTGGAGAAAGACTTGATGTGATCCAGATTGAGATCCCTTGAAAGAGGGAGTGATGTGCTCTAACATAGCTAGAAAGACATGTTTTCTAAGCATAACATCCTGGCGAAGTTCATAGGTTGCTCAGACGTAATCAGTTCTATAGGTTGGATGTAACATCTTGGGGAAGCTCTCCGGTTATCCTTGGATGTAATCACTCCTGATACAAAGCATATTATCTCACATTGGAAATGAGACAGGTTATCCGAATGTAAATACTGATCCCTAGCATGGTATGCAGGTTATTTGGATGTGATATGTCATGAATGTTATCTGAACAGAAAAGATCCTAGACGCAGGCTGTTCAGATGTAAATCCTTGAGGTTGACCAAAAGAACATAAAAATTTCTTGTTGTAGCAGGTTGTTGGGTCGTAATTAGTCCTACCTTATATATGACATATATGAAGTTCCCATGATGAGAGGTCATGGAGCAGAATAGGTGCACTTGGGCGGTTCTTTAATAGAATGTGGGTCGACCGTAGATGATTTGGTTGTTTGTTGTTTTGGCTTGTGCAGGACAAAAGAGATGATCTGGATACAACGAGATGAAGGTAGAATACACAGGATATTTTCATGGAAATGTGAAGAAGATCCTAGACATGTTCTACAAGAAGGCTTGCTCAATATGAAATGAAGACCTGGCAAAGGACTAGGCCTACATCCACCATGAAAAAGGGTTGGAACTGTATAAACTTCTGATGACAGATAGTATGGTACGATGATCAAATTATAAGAAGATGATAGCAGTAGCTATGATGAAGAATCTGTGACTCTGTGATGATGAATATGTGATGAAGACCTGACTAGATGTGTTGATGACTATGTAGAGAGAGAACACCTTCCTAGTTAAGAGGGAGTGTTGATGTATTTGTAACTTTGAAATATATTTTGATGTATATTATTATTTTATGTTGTTGTACCCCATTGGGGATGCGTGTTACCCCCTTACGGGATGTTTAAATTGTGTCTAGACCTTGAAGTACAACCTCCATTGTAAGTCGGGGCAATACTCCCCAATGTAACATCATGTAATATGTACTTGTTGTCTCTCTAGAATAAGTGGGCCACATGTGAGATGACATGTAGGCTTGAATGTTATATTTGGTCAGTGACTTGAAAGGGTATAAATAGGGAGGTGCTCTCCCTCATTTATCCACACCTTACACACTCTCAAGTGCACATGAGAGAGAGAGACAATTAGAGGAGGAGAGATAGATAACTGTTGAATATTTATCATTACTACTTTTGATCATCTTACTATTCTGAAGAATTTTGCGGGGTTTTCTCCTTTATGGTTTCCTCGGTGAAAACCTTTGCGTCTCGTGTATCTTTTATATCTTACGCATCTTGTTGTACTTTTTATTCTTTTAGATAAAGATCCTAGATAATCTAATTAGATCTTAAGAAAAACTAACAAAGTAGGCTAAAAGCAAAAAAGAAGGATGAAGCAGGCTAAAAGAAGAAAAGAAGTATAAAGTAGAAAATCAGGATAAAGCAGGGAAAGCAGGTCAAAAGAAGAAAAGAATGATAAAGTATAAAAAATAGGATAAAGCAATAAAGCATGATAAATTAGTAAAGGCAGAAAGCAAAAAAGAAAAGCTTAAAAAGTAAGGCAAGTTTCTATCCACTCATGAGGGCGCATTGGTTGAGCAAATTTAACCACATGAAGAGTAAATTTGACCCTCAATCTAAAGAGGTCTATAAAATCATCATAGTGCATCACTATCACATATTTTGTCAATTGTGAATTGATCTGAGAGCATTGTGCTACTCTAGATCTAGGAGGTTTTCCCCTAGTCCAAGCTGGGAGATGTGCCCCATGCTTCTACTGTGAGGATTATGGAATTCAGCCATTGTCACTGAGTTTTAATGTAGGTTTTGAAGAATTCAACAAGCAAGTTTGAATCTCAGAAGATAGTTCAAGCCACATATATAATCCTTCTATTCTTCTTCTTCTTTCTTAATATTCCCAGTTCTTCTATGTAGCATTCAAGCATATGATGTAATAATGAAGCCTTAGGGTGTCCCATATCAGTTTATTTCTCAATATGAACTATTGATTTAAATTTTGAAGTTTCATCAATAAAAGAGTTGGTCTTTCTGCAGTTGTTTCCAAGACCCTTCCTAGATTCACATAGAAATTGACTAGTCTTCGATAAACTCTCAATAAATGCACTTCTACATATTGTAATTTAATGATTTATGTTCCTAGATTTATTTAATACCATAATGATAGTCCTACATGTATCATATCACAAATTCGATATCCTTCGAAGTTGTTTGGAAGTTCATGAATTTAGACTAGTTGAGTTGTCCCAGAGTGGTCCTAGCTAGATTTTGCCTCCTAAACTATGCTAAACCATTTCTAAACTTATGGTTTCGACCCATGTCTGTATCAGGAATTTAGTTTGCTTCTCAGGAGCCTTGGAGTAGACTTCATCCTCGCTGATACTCGAAACATAAAGGTCTGAGTGCTTTGTGCAAGGGAAACTTTAGATTATGCAACCTCCTTGTAAAATAATGAATACATGCTGATCTAATGAACCTCTGATATAATTTTCAAACCTGTCATGACCATTTCATATCCATACCCTAAGTTTGAATGCATTTAAGAAGAATCTAATATTGTTTTGAGCAAAACTAGTCAATCCCCGTGTATTCCTTACACCTAGTTTTGAGTCTATCTAATTGATTCCTTGTGTTAGATTTGATATCTCCTTATATATGATTTTGAGATATTACATTACATCAATGATATGATTTTTTTTTCCACTCCACTCTTTTCATCAATACTATAACCTTTTTTTTCACTCAACTTTTTGAATCAACACACTCTCAACCATATCATAGCATGATTCTTTAACTTGAATTTCACAATTAAAAAAAATTGACAAGGCTTCCAACTTTTTTCTTACATCTATATTCTTTAAAATAATCTCATTGTGCTTAAACACTTTTTTTTTTTTGTGCAAACTCGACCTTCTATTAGAATAAAAAAATATGTCAAACTAATAAACATACCTAGAAAACTCACACCAACATGGACGGTAAGATTGCAACCCTCCGCCACGCTCACTACTGGTCAACCATTTCCTTTTCCAATTCAAGATGAACAACAACAAAAAAACTAAACTAAACTAGCCAGCTTGAGACTCCTATTTCTTAGCAATGGTGAGCAACCCCTTTTCAAAATGAAAGGTGACTCTATCTTTGTAAACAAGATGGCACAACAATGCATTTGTTTAACCCTTAATGAGCAACACTTTGCCACGTCTCCTCAACGCTTTATCTTTAAACATGTCTCTATGATGACCATAGTCTTCACATCTATTTCATCCACATGGCTTCCTTTACTTCTTCATCCTTGTGAGCATCACTGAATACAATGAATACTAAGTAAACCATGAGAAACTCAATAATCCCCAAAATGATATATAATATGTTGAATTATAAAACACACTTAATAGTTTAATATTTATGATTTTTAACTTTTATAAAATTCACAAAATATTATTATTATTAAAATTTATTATATTTATGATTTTTAACTTTTTAAAATTCACAAAATATTATTATTATTAAAATTTAATTGATAAGATAGAATGGAATTTCAATACCAAATATTCATAACCATTTAAATATTACTTAATTATTAATATAACATAAGAAATTACAATAAATATAATAATAATTTGTGTTTATTATTGTACAAATATTTTATAATATAAAATTTAAATAACTCATGTTTAAATATATTTTAATTGTAGTAGAAGTTTTAGGTATTTTAATTATACTATAATTTTTGGTTAAATATTCTTTCAGTACCTAATTGAATTCGTATCCTATTAATACTAGAATAATGTTACTAAGAAGAAAATTTTAATTTTAAATGATTAAACTTTTTCAAAAATGATTTATATATTATAAATGAAACTTTCCAAGATGATAACAACGCGAGTTATGTACCGATAAAGAACATGATGTGATGTGATTGCCCTGAAAGCATGGCCATTGGGCGGTGAAGACTGAGTGATGCTGAATTCTTCAAGGGCGGTGAAGACTTATTAATAAATTGAGTGCAATCAATCATCTCGTTACATTTGTGTGGACACAAGAATATTGACAAAGACAGGCGAAGCACTTCGCAATTTCACTGATGGGAACAGCTCGATTATCATAGTGTCACAAACTGAAACAGTCACGCATCCGACAAAAGACAACTAAAACGCCCTTCTTTTTCGGCCAATTTTTTCTAAAATCCGGTGAAGACCAGTTGACTCCATCCCTAATAGAATATGGATTTCACCATCCGATGAATACCAATTTTTTTATGAGCAGGGACAATACCAGTTGACTCCATCGCTCTTCGAGATTTTAGAATTGAATTCCACGATCTCCACCGCGTATTGTAATCATATATAAATGCCGACAATATACAGAGCATTAAGGCGATTCATATAACTCCGGGGATCTTTATTTTTCGTGGAAGTGTAGAGATGAAGATCCTCTCAAAGTTTAAACACAGGGTGGTGAGCATTGCAGTCAAAATGCTGAAAAGAAGAATTGCAATGAAGAGATTGCAGAGAATTGCTGGCGATCTACACTTGAATTTCTTTGGAGAAGACGATTTGATGAACACGCAGGGTGGTAATTTCAATGGCCACCATGAATTTTCATGCACCAGCTCTCCTTCAACGTCTATTTCAGAAAGTTGTCGAAAGAATCGTGAGGGAGGTTTTCTTCTTAGAGCGTTTCTACCCTCCTGCATTCGCGTACTCAATGTGAAGGACGAATTGGAATCCCTCGGCATTCCCTGCGATGGAGAAGAAGATCACAGTTTCAGTTTTATGGATCCCTCTGTTTCAGCAAATTCTAATGAATCCACGTCTGATTCGACCTGCGCTAATTATGTTTCAACGAACATATGTTCGAACTACTCGACCTCAGAAATTGACAGGCACGCAGAACAGTTTATTGCCACATTTTACCAGCAGATGCGCCTGCAGCGTCAAGATTCGTATGCAAAATACCAGGAAATGTTGGCCAGAGGATCTACTTAGATATTCCTGGCGGGTTTTGTTCGTTACATAGTAGCGAATGCATTTTAATTTTGTTCTTAAGTAGGCCTGTGTTCATAAGGATTTCGCTGTGTTTTTCTCTGATGGAAAAGATTATTAATTTTGTTTAAATTTTGTGATGAAGATGATGATTAATGTTTATTATTATCAATCACATCTTATTAAGAGGAATAATACTTTTTTCATTTTAAATATTGTTACTGTGCTGAGATTAACTTTGGTTTGTTGAACGTTAAGAAGGATAATATTTGTTTAAAATATTGTTACCATGCTCAAAAGCTTTGCCAAAAACCTTTCTAAATTCAACATAGTTTTAAAAGCTTTGTCAAGAAACTTTCCAAGTTCAACATAGTTTTGGTAGGTTAGAAGGTTATAAAAGTTTGTATTATAACACATTACCAAATCTAAAAATTAACATTATGCATTGCCAAGACAATAAAGAATGCAATTGTTGTACTAAATGGTTTTTTTTATCTCAATAATAATCAATTTAAAATTTTACCAAATTCTAATTTTAAATTAATTTAAATTTAATGATTCCAATAAAAGGAAAAAAATAATATAAGATTTTTTACAAATTATATATATATATATATATATACGCTCCTTCATATATACTTGCCAAGCGAGTATATAT
>LPNX010131388.1:0-14187 GCA_001517045.1 Pseudotsuga menziesii
GAGCATCATTTTTTAACACCTTCTCAATTCTAACCACTATGCATCCTTTCTTTACAATATTTCCATGAACCTTATTCCCAAGCTCTATATTGAATATGGAGCCTTCACCCACCTTCACTCCATGTTGTAAAATATCTACTTTGTCTCCAATAGAAAATGTTGAACAAACATTTGCACCTGTACACCAAACATTACAAACTTAGTATTTTCTCAAAAAAACATTCAATAAACTATGAATAATTATTAACACATGCTTTGGTATTTGATTTACCTATGGTGTGCCTCAAATCTGTAGTCCTCCATGGATGTGTGTCCCCTTCATCAACATATTCCACAATCAAATGTGGTTGAGTGACATCAATTATCAAAACCATAACATAACCTGCAACAACCCTTCCTCCACCATAATAAGTTCCAACTTTTGTAGATTCAACCTTTCCTAGCCCAATAACTTGACCATTAACCAGGAGGTCAACATAGTCCCCTTTTGTGAAAATTATACTTTCCATTGCCGCTCCTACAAATTCTGTAACACACAATTGAATTATAATTTGTAGTTAAGGTTAAACCATGTAAACTGTGCTCTTATATTTTAGGCAAATCACAATCTACAAAAAAATAATGTACTTGTAATAGCTAAAAAGGGTATGGCATCATTTTGTTGTGCAAATTAAACATTGTTCCCCACCATTTAGTCCCCAACGCCAAAAGGGACTTTACATATAAATTATGATGGAGCTACAAAGCGTAATCAAAACAAGATTGGTTATAAATGTATATAATCTTAATACAAACACAAAACCATTCTTAGAAAACTTGTAAAAATGTCTAAAAACTTTCCATACTTAAGAACTTGTAATAGTATTGAAGGTAGTTATTAAGTAGGTTGGAATCCAGCCATGATCGATCATGCAAGTTTGTATAATCATGGAACTTGTAATAGTATTGAAGGTAGTTATTAAGTAGGTTGGAATCCAACCATGATTGATCATGCAAGTTTGTATAATCATGGCTCATTGAGATTTATTTTTTGTATCAATTGTTCAAAGTAAATTCAAATATCCTTGATTGGAGTCATCCCTATTTTAAGTACTCCCGAAAATAGTTATTTGGTGTCATCTAAACCTATATTGTAGATTAGTGAAGAATAACATCTATATGGAACTAGAGTAATACAAAATCCCAAGCAATGCCACTTGATGCCACAATTAGTATACTAATACATAGTAGAAGTTTTTTGAATTATAAGCGACTCATAGCTTAGCGACTACTAATACATAGCGACTACTAGCTTTCCTTCTAGCATAAGCATTTCCTTCTAGCATAAGCACACATGCTTATGCTAGAAGAAAAGCTAGCACTCATTAGCTTTCCAAAAGAAAAACCCTGGGCATGGTGATTGGTGGTTGCTAGGTTATACCTTGGTCTTATGCCATGTACTCTATTTTGAAATAAGCACATGGCACAAAATCAAGGAAAGCTAGTGACTCCTAGCTTTTGTTCTAACCTAAGCATTTTCTTGTAGCATAAGCACACATATTTATGCTAGAATGAAAGCTAGTAGTCGCTAGCTTTCTAATAGATAAACCCTGAGCATGGTGATTGGTGGTTGCTACCTTATACCTTGAGCTTATGCCATGTGCTCTATTTTGAAAGAAACACATGGCACAAGATCAAAAAAAGCTAGCAACTGCTAGCTTTCTTTCTAACATAAGCATTTCCTTCTAGCATAAGCACACATGCTTATGTTAGAAGGAAAGTTATCAATCGCTAGCTTCCCAATAGAAAAACCCTAGCCATGGTGATTAGTGGTTGCTAACTTATACGGTAATCTTGTGCCATGTCCTCTATTTTGAAATAAGCACATGGCACAAGATCAAGGAAAGCTAGTGACTACTCGCTTTCCTTATAACATAAGCATTTCCTTCTAGCATAAGCACACATGCTTATGCTAGAAGGAAAGCTCGTAGTCGCTAGCTTTCCAATAGAAAAACCTTGGGCATGGTGATTTTTGGTTGCTAGGTTATACCTAGAGCTTGTGTCATGTACTCTATTTTGAAATCAGCACATGGCACAGGATCAAGGAAAGCTAGCGACTGCTATCTTTCCTTATAGAATAAGCATTTCCTTCTAGCATAAGCACACATGCTTATTTTATTGGAAAGCTAGAAATCGCTAGCTTCCCAATAAAAAAACCATGGGCATGGTGATTGGTGGTTGATAGGTTATACATTGATCTTGTGCCATGTGCTCTATTTTGAAAGAAGAACACGGAACAAGATCAAGGAAAGCTAGCATAAGCATTTCCTTCTGGCATAACCACACATTCTTATGCTAGAAGGAAAATTATCAGTCGCTAGCTTTCCAATAGAAAAACCCTAGCCATGGTGATTGGTGGTTGCTAACTTATACCTTGAGCTTGTGGCATGTGCTCTATTTTGAAAGAAACACATGGCATAAGATAAAGGAAAGCTAGCGACTACTAGCTTTATTTCTAGCATAAGCATTTCCTTATAGCATAAGCATAAGCACACATGTGCTTATGCTAGAAGGAAAGATAACAATTGCTAGCTTTCTAATAGAAAAAATCTAGCCATGAAGGAAAGATAGCAGTCGTTACCTTTCCAATTGATAACACTGTCCATGGTGATTGGTGGTTGCTAGCTTATACCTTCATCTTGCGCCATGTGCTCTATTTTGAAATAAACACATGGCACAAGATCAAGGAAAGCTAGCGACTGCTAGCTTTTCTCCTAGCATAAGCATTTCCTTCTAGGATAATAACACATACTTATGCTAGAAGAGTTGCTAGCTTTCCAATAGAAAAATCATGTCCATGGTGATTGGTGGTTGCTAGATTATACTTTGAGCTTGTGTCATGTGCTCTATTTTGAAATAAGAACATGGAAACAGATCAAAGAAAGCTGGCGACTGCTAGCTTTGCTTGTAGCATAAGAATTTCCTTCTATCATAAACACACATGCTTATGCAAGAAGGAAAGCTAACAGTCGCTACCTTTCCAATACAAAAACCCTGTCCATGGTGATTGGTAGTTGTTAGCTTATACCTTGAGCTTGTGTCATGTACTCTATTTTTAACGAATGATACCTTTCCTTCTAGCAAATGCATTTCCTTTTAGCATGACACACATGCTTATGTTAGAAAGAAAGCTAGCAGTCGCTAGCTTTCCAATAGAAAAACCCTGGGCATGGTGATTGGTGGTTGCTAGCTTATACTTTGAACTTGTATCATGTACTCTATTTTAAAATAAGCACATGGCACAAGATCAAGGAAAGCTATCGACTGCTAGCTTTCCTTCTAGCATAAGCATTTCCTTATAGGATAATAACACATACTTATGCTAGAAAGAAAGCTAGCAGTCGCTAGCTTTCCAATAGAAAAATCTTGTCCATGGTGATTGGTGGTTCCTGCTTATACCTTGAGCTTGTGCCATGTGCTCTATTTTGAAATAAACACATGACAAAAGATCAAGGAAAGCCAGCAATTTCTAGCTTTACTTGTAGCATAAAAAAATTTCTTCTAGCGACTGCACACATGCTTATGCTACAAGAAAAGCTAGCAGTCGCTAGATTTCCAATAGAAAAATAATAAGAATCTCTTTAAGTTCATATTTCCTAAAGATTCATAATAGCCTATCCCATAGAGACCATCATTTTACTTGTTAAATGAATAACGTTTGGACATGTCAACATGAGAGAATAAGTGTTTATAAATGACAAGCTTTAAAAACGCAGCGTCTTCTTCCACATCCACCTCATAATAAAACTTCCCATTACATAGAATAAGCACACATGCTTATGTTATTGGAAAGCTAGCAATCGCTAGCTTTCCAATAAAAAAACCCTGGGCATGGTGATTGGTGGTTGATAGGTTATACGTTGATCTTGTGCCATGTGCTCTATTTTGAAAGAAGAACACGGAACAAGATCCAAAAAAGCTAGCATAAGCATTTCTTTCTGGCATAACCACACATTCTTATGCTAGAAAGAAAGTTATCAGTCGCTAGATTTGCAATAGAAAAACCCTAGCCATGGTGATTGGTGGTTGCTAGCTTATACATTGAGCTTGTGGCATGTGCTCTATTTTGAAAGAAGCACATGGCACAAGATAAAGGAACGCTAGGGACTGCTAGCTTTCTTTCTAGCATAAGCATTTCCTTCTAGCATAAGCACACATGTGCTTATGCTAGAAGGAAAGATAACAATTGGTAGCTTTCTAATAGAAAAACTCTAGCCATGAAGGAAAGCTAGCAGTCGTTAGCTTTCCAATTGATAACATTGTCTATGGTGATTGGTGGTTGCTAGATTATACCTTCAGCTTGCGCCATGTGCTCTATTTTGAAATAAAAAGATGGCACAAGATCAAGGAAAGCTAGCGACTTCTAGCTTTCCTCATAGCATAAGCATTTCCTTCTAGGATAATAACACATACTTATGCTAGAAGGAAAGCTAGCAGTCGCTAGCTTTCCAATAGAAAAATCCTGTCCATGGTGATTGGTGGTTTCTAGATTATACTTTGAGCTTGTGCCATGTGATCTATTTTGAAATAAGAACATGGCAACAGATCAAAGAAAGCTAGTGACTGCTAGCTTTCCTTGTAGCATAATAATTTTCTTCTATCATAAACACACATGCTTATGAAAGAAGGAAAGCTAACAGTCGCTAGCTTTTCAATACAAAAACCCTGTCCATGGTGATTGGTGGTTGTTAGCTTATACCTTGAGCTTGTGCCATGTACTCTATTTTTAACGAATGCTACCTTTCCTTCTAGCAAATGCATTTCCTTTTAGCATGACACACATGCTTATGTTAGAAAGAAAGCTAGCAGTCGCTAGTTTTCCAATAGAAAAACCCTGGGCATGGTGATTGGTGGTTGCTAGCTTATACTTTGAACTTGTATCATGTACTCTATTTTCAAATAAGCACATGGCACAATATCAAGGAAAGCTAGCGACTGCTAGCTTTCCTTCTAGCATAAGCATTTCCTTCTAGGATAATAACACATACTTATGCTAGAAACAAAGCTAGCAGTCGCTAGCTTTTCAATAGAAAAATCTTGTCCATGGTGATTGGTGGTTGCTAACTTATACCTTGAGCTTGTGCCATGTGCTGTATTTTGAAATAAACACATGACAAAAGATCAAGGAAAGCTAGCGACTGCTAGCTTTACTTGTAGCATAAGAATTTTTTTCTAGCGACTGCACACATGCTTATGCTACAAGGAAAGCTAGCAGTCGTTAGCTTTCCAATAGAAAAATAATAAGAATCTCTTTAAGTTCACATTTCCTAAAGATTCATAATAGCCTACCCCATAGAGACCATCATTTAACTTGTTATATGAATAACTTTTGGACATGTCAACATGAGAGAATAAGTGTTTATAAATGACAAGCTTTAAAAACTCAGCGTCTTCTTCCACATTCACCTCATAATAAAACTTCCCATTACATAGAATAAGCACACATGCTTATGTTATTGGAAAGCTAGCAATCGCTAGCTTTCCAATAAAAAAACCCTGGGCATGGTGATTGGTGGTTGATAGGTTATACGTTGATCTTGTGGCATATGCTCCATTTTGAAAGAAGAACACGAAACAAGATCAAGGAAAGCTACCATAAGCATTTTCTTCTGGCATAACCACACATTCTTATGCTAGAAGGAAAGTTATCAGTCGCTATCTTTCCAATAGAAAAACCCTAGCCATGGTGATTGGTGGTTGCTAGCTTATACCTTGAGCTTGTGCCATGTGGTCTATTTTGAAAGAAGCACGTGGCACAAGATAAAGGAAAGCTAGCGACTGCTAGCTTTCTTTCTAGCATAAGCATTTCCTTCTAGCATAAGCACACATGTGCTTATGCTAGAAGGAAAGATAACAAATGCTAGCTTTCTAATAGAAAAACTCTAGCCATGAAGGAAAGCTAGCAGTCGTTAGCTTTCCAATTGATAACACTGTCCATGGTGATTGGTGGTTGCTTGCTTATACCTTCAGCTTGCGCCATGTGCTCTATTTTGAAATAAACACATGGCACAAGATCAAGGAAAGCTAGCGACTGCTAGCTTTCCTCCTACCATAAGCATTTCCTTCTAGGATAATAACACATACTTATGCTAGAAGGAAAGCTAGCAGTCGCAAGCTTTTCAATAGAAAAATCATGTCCATGGTGATTGGTGGTTGCTAGATTATACTTTTAGCTTGTGCCATGTGCTCTATTTTGAAATAAGAACATGACAACAGATCAAAGAAAGCTAATGAATGCTAGCTTTCCTTGCAGCATAAGAATTTTCTTTTATCATAAACACACATGCTTATGCAAAAATAAAAGCTCACAGTCGCTAGCTTTCCAATACAAAAACCCTGTACATGGTGATCGGTGGTTGTTAGCTTATACCTTGAGCTTGTGCCATGTACTCTATTTTTAACGAATTCTACATTTCCTTCTAGCAAATGCATTTCCTTTTAGCATGACACGCATGCTTATGTTAGAAGGAAAGCTAGCAGTCGCTAGATTTCCAATAGAAAAACCCTGGGCATGGTGATTGGTGGTTGCTAGCTTATACTTTGAACTTGTATCATGTACTCTATTTTCAAATAAGCACATGGCACAAGATGAAGGAAATCTAGCGACTGCTAGCTTTCCTTCTAGCATAAGCATTTCCTTTTAGGATAATAACACATACTTATGCTAGAAATAAAGCTAGCAGTCGCTAGCTTTTGAATAGAAAAATCCTGTCCATGGTGATTGGTGGTTTCTAGCTTATACCTTGAGCTTATGCCATGTGCTCTATTTTGAAATAAACACATGACAAAGGATCAAGGAAAACCAGCGTCTGTTAGCTTTACTTGTAGCATAATCATTTTTCTTCTAGCGACTGCACACATGCTTATGCTACAAGGAAAGCTAGCAGTCGCTAGCTTTCCAATAGAAAAATAATAAGAATCTCTTTAAGTTCACATTTCCTAAAGATTCATAATAGCCTATCCCATAGAGACCATCATTTAACGCGTTAGATGAATAACTTTTGGACATGTCAACATGAGAGAATAAGTGTTTATAAATGACAAGCTTTAAAAACTCAGCGTCTTCTTCCACATTCACCTCATAATAAAACTTCCCATTACATAGAATAAGCACGCATGCTTATGTTATTGGAAAGCTAGCAATCGCTAGCTTTCCAATAAAAAAACCCTGGAAATGGTGATTGGTGGTTGATAGGTTATACGTTGATCTTGTGCCATGTGCTCTATTTTGAAAGAAGAACACAGAAAAAGATCAAGGAAAGCTAGCATAAGCATTTCCTTCTGGCATAACAACACATTCTTATGCTGGAAGGAAAGTTGTCAGTCGATAGCTTTCCAATAGAAAAACCCTAGCCATGGTGATTGGTGGTTGCTAGTTTATACCTTGAGCTTGTGCCATGTGCTCTATTTTGAAAGAAGCACATGGCACAAGATAAAAGAAAGCTAGTGACTGCTAGCTTTCTTTCAAGCATAAGCATTTCCTTCTAGCATAAGCACACTTATGCTAGAAGGAAAGATAACAATTGCTAGCTTTCTAATAGAAAAACTCTAGCCATGAAGGAAAGCTAGCAGTCGTTAACTTTCCAATTGATAACACTGTCTATGGTGATTGGTGGTTGCTAGCTTATACCTTCAGCTTGCGCCATGTGCTCTATTTTGAAATAAACACATGGCACAAGATCAAGGAAATATAGCGACTGCTAGCTTTCCTCCTAGCATAAGCATTTCCTTCTAAGATAATAACACATACTTATGCTAGAAGGAAAGCTAGCAGTCGCTAGCTTTCCAATAGAAAAATCCTGTCCATGGTGATTGGTAGTTGCTAGATTATACTTTGAGCTTGTGCATGTGCTCTATTTTGAAATAAGAACATGGCAACAAATCAAAGAAAGCTAACGACTGCTAGCTTTCCTTGTAGCATAATAATTTCCTTCTATCGTAAACACACATGCTTATGCAAGAAGGAAAGCTAACAGTCACTAGCTTTCCAATACAAAAACCTTGTCCATGGTGATTGGTGGTTGTTAGCTTATACCTTGAGATTGTGCCATGTACTCTATTTTTAACGAATTCTACCTTTCCTTCTAGCAAATGCATTTCCTTTTAGCACGACACACATGCTTATGTTAGAAGGAAAGCTAGCAGTCGCTAGCTTTCCAATAGAAAAACCCTAGGCATGGTGATTGGTGGTTGCTAGCTTATACTTTGAACTTGTATCATGTACTCTATTTTCAATAAGCACATGGCACAAGATCAAGAAAAGCTAGCGACTGCTAGATTTCCTTCTAGCATAAGCATTTCCTTCTAGGATAATAACACATACTTATGCTAGAAATAAAGCTAGCAGTCACTAGCTTTCCAATAGAAAAATCTTGTCCATGGTAATTGGTGGTTGTTAGCTTATACCTTGAGCTTGTGCCATGTGCTCTATTTTGAAATAAACACATGACAAAAGATCAAGGAAAACCAGCGACTGCTAGCTTTACTTGTAGCATAAGAATTTTTCTTCTAGCGACTACACACATGCTTATGCTACAAGGAAAGCTAGCAGTCGCTAGCTTTCCAATAGAAAAATAATAATAATCTCTTTAAGTTCACATTTCTTAAAGATTCATAATAGCCTATCCCATAGAGACTATCATTTAATTCGTTAGATGAATAACTTTTGGACATGTCAACATGAGAGAATAAGTGTTTATAAATGACAAGCTTTAAAAACTCAGCGTCTTCTTCCACATTCACCTCATAATAAAACTTCCCATTACATAGAATAAGCACACATGCTTATGTTATTGGAAAGCTAGCAATTGCTAGATTTCCAATAAAAAAACCCTGAGCATGGTGATTGTTGGTTGATAGGTTATACGTTGATCTTGTGCCATGTGCTCTATTTTGAAAAAAAAACACGGAACAAGATCAAGGAAAGCTAGCATAAGCATTTCTTTCTGGCATAACAACACATTCTTATGCTGGAAGGAAAGTTGTCAGTCGATAGCTTTCCAATAGAAAAACCCTAGCCATGGTGATTTGTGGTTGCTAGCTTATACCTTGAGCTTGTGCCATGTGCTCTATTTTGAAAGAAGCACATGGCATAAGATAAAGGAAAGCTAGTGACTGCTATATTTCTTTCTAGCATAAGCATTTCCTTCTAGCATAAGCACACATGTGCTTATGGTAGAAGGAAAGATAACAATTGCTAGCTTTCTAATAGAAAAACTCTAGCCATGAAGGAAAGCTAGCGGTCGTTAGCTTTCCAATTGATAACACTGTCCATGGTGATTGGTGGTTGCTAGCTTATACCTTCAGCTTGCCCCATGTGCTCTATTTTGAAATAAACACATGGTACAAGATCAAGGAAAGCTAGCGAATGCTAGCTTTCCTCCTAGCATAAGCATTTCCTTCTAGGATAATAACACATACGTATGCTAGAAGGAAAGCTAGCAGTCGCTATCTTTCCAATAGAAAAATCCTGTCCATGGTGATTGGTGGTTTCTAGATTATACTTTGAGCTTGTGCCATGTGCTCTATTTTGAAATAAGAACATGGCAACAAATCAAAAAAAGCAAGCGACTGCTAGCTTTCCTTGTAGCATAAGAATTTTCTTTTATCATAAACACATATGCTTATGCAAGAAGGAAAGCTAACAGTCGCTAGCTTTCCAATACAAAAACCCTGTCCATGGTGATTGGTGGTTGTTAGCATATACCTTGAGCTTGTGCCATGTACTCTATTTTTAACGAATGCTACATTTCCTTCTAGCAAATGCATTTCCTTTTAGCATGACACACATGCTTATGTTAGAAGGAAATCTAGCAGTCACTAGCTTTCCAATAGAAAAAACCTGGGCATGGTGATTGGTGGTTGCTAGCTTATACTTTGAACTTGTATCATGTACTCTATTTTCAAATAAGCACATGGCACAAAATTAAGGAAAGCTAGCAAGTGTAAGCTTTCCTTCTAGCATAAGAATTTCCTTCTAGGATAATAACACATACTTATGCTAGAAAGAAAGCTAGCAGTCGCTAGCTTTCCAATAGAAAAATCTTGTCCATGGTTATTGGTGGTTGCTAGCTTATACCTTGAGCTTGTGCCATGTGCTCTATTTTGAAATAAACACATGACAAAAGATCGAGGAAAGCCAGTGACTGCTAGCTTTACTTGTAGCATAAGAATTTTTCTTCTGGCGACTGCACACATGCTTATGCTACAAGGAAAGCTAGCAGTCGCTAGCTTTCCAATAGAAAAATAATAAGAATCTCTTTAAGTTCACATTTCCTAAAGACTCATAATAGCCTATCCCATAGAGACCATCATTTAACTTGTTAGATGAATAACTTTTGGACATGTCAACATGAGAGAATAAGTGTTTATAAATGACAAGCTTTAAAAACTCAGCGTCTTCTTCCACATTCACCTGATAATAGAACTTCCCATTACATAGAATAAGCACACATGCTTATGTTATTGGAAAGCTAGCAATCGCTAGCTTTCCAATAAAAAAACCCTGAGCATGGTGATTGGTGGTTGATAGATTATATGTTGATCTTGTGCCACGTGCTCTATTTTGAAAGAAGAACACGAAACAAGATAAAAAAAAGCTAGCATAAGCATTTCCTTCTGGCATAACCACACATTCTTATGCTAGAAGGAAAGTTATCAGTCGCCAGCTTTCCAATAGAAAAACCCTAGCCATGGTGATTGGTGGTTGCTAAATTATACTTTGAGCTTGTGCCATGTACTCTATTTTTAACGAATGCTACCTTTCCTTCTAGCAAATGCATTTCCTTTTAGCATGACACACATGCTTATGTTAGAAGGAAAGCTAGCAGTCGTTAGCTTTCCAATTGATAACATTGTCCATGGTGATTGGTGGTTGCTAAATTATACTTTGAGCTTGTGCCATGTACTCTATTTTTAACGAATGCTACCTTTCCTTCTAGCAAATGCATTTCCTTTTAGCATGACACACATGCTTATGTTAGAAGGAAAGCTAGCAGTCGTTAGCTTTCCAATTGATAACATTGTCCATGGTGATTGGTGGTTGCTAAATTATACTTTGAGCTTGTGCCATGTACTCTATTTTTAACGAATGCTACCTTTCCTTCTAGCAAATGCATTTCCTTTTAGCATGACACACATGCTTATGTTAGAAGGAAAGCTAGCAGTCGTTAGCTTTCCAATTGATAACATTGTCCATGGTGATTGGTGGTTGCTAAATTATACTTTGAGCTTGTGCCATGTACTCTATTTTTAACGAATGCTACCTTTCCTTCTAGCAAATGCATTTCCTTTTAGCATGACACACATGCTTATGTTAGAAGGAAAGCTAGCAGTCGTTAGCTTTCCAATTGATAACATTGTCCATGGTGATTGGTGGTTGCTAAATTATACTTTGAGCTTGTGCCATGTACTCTATTTTTAACGAATGCTACCTTTCCTTCTAGCAAATGCATTTCCTTTTAGCATGACACACATGCTTATGTTAGAAGGAAAGCTAGCAGTCGTTAGCTTTCCAATTGATAACATTGTCCATGGTGATTGGTGGTTGCTAAATTATACTTTGAGCTTGTGCCATGTACTCTATTTTTAACGAATGCTACCTTTCCTTCTAGCAAATGCATTTCCTTTTAGCATGACACACATGCTTATGTTAGAAGGAAAGCTAGCAGTCGTTAGCTTTCCAATTGATAACATTGTCCATGGTGATTGGTGGTTGCTAAATTATACTTTGAGCTTGTGCCATGTACTCTATTTTTAACGAATGCTACCTTTCCTTCTAGCAAATGCATTTCCTTTTAGCATGACACACATGCTTATGTTAGAAGGAAAGCTAGCAGTCGTTAGCTTTCCAATTGATAACATTGTCCATGGTGATTGGTGGTTGCTAAATTATACTTTGAGCTTGTGCCATGTACTCTATTTTTAACGAATGCTACCTTTCCTTCTAGCAAATGCATTTCCTTTTAGCATGACACACATGCTTATGTTAGAAGGAAAGCTAGCAGTCGTTAGCTTTCCAATTGATAACATTGTCCATGGTGATTGGTGGTTGCTAAATTATACTTTGAGCTTGTGCCATGTACTCTATTTTTAACGAATGCTACCTTTCCTTCTAGCAAATGCATTTCCTTTTAGCATGACACACATGCTTATGTTAGAAGGAAAGCTAGCAGTCGTTAGCTTTCCAATTGATAACATTGTCCATGGTGATTGGTGGTTGCTAAATTATACTTTGAGCTTGTGCCATGTACTCTATTTTTAACGAATGCTACCTTTCCTTCTAGCAAATGCATTTCCTTTTAGCATGACACACATGCTTATGTTAGAAGGAAAGCTAGCAGTCGTTAGCTTTCCAATTGATAACATTGTCCATGGTGATTGGTGGTTGCTAAATTATACTTTGAGCTTGTGCCATGTACTCTATTTTTAACGAATGCTACCTTTCCTTCTAGCAAATGCATTTCCTTTTAGCATGACACACATGCTTATGTTAGAAGGAAAGCTAGCAGTCGTTAGCTTTCCAATTGATAACATTGTCCATGGTGATTGGTGGTTGCTAAATTATACTTTGAGCTTGTGCCATGTACTCTATTTTTAACGAATGCTACCTTTCCTTCTAGCAAATGCATTTCCTTTTAGCATGACACACATGCTTATGTTAGAAGGAAAGCTAGCAGTCGTTAGCTTTCCAATTGATAACATTGTCCATGGTGATTGGTGGTTGCTAAATTATACTTTGAGCTTGTGCCATGTACTCTATTTTTAACGAATGCTACCTTTCCTTCTAGCAAATGCATTTCCTTTTAGCATGACACACATGCTTATGTTAGAAGGAAAGCTAGCAGTCGTTAGCTTTCCAATTGATAACATTGTCCATGGTGATTGGTGGTTTCTAGCTTATACTTTGAACTTGTATCATGTACTCTATTTTCAAATAAGCACATGGCACAAGATCAAGGAAATCTAGCGACTACTAGCTTTCCTTCTAGGATAAGCATTTCCTTCTAGGATAATAACACATACTTATGCTAGAAAGAAAGCTAGCAGTCGCTAGCTTTCCAATAGAAAAATCTTGTCCATGGTGATTGGTGGTTGCTAGCTTATACCTTGAGCTTGTGCCATGTGCTCTATTTTGAAATAAACACATGACAAAAGATCGAGGAAAGCCAGCGACTGCTAGCTTTACTTGTAGCATAAGAATTTTTCTTCTAGTGACTGCACACATGCTTATGCTACAAGGAAAGCTAGTAGTCGCTAGCTTTCCAATAGAAAAATAATAAGAATCTCTTTAAGTTCACATTTCCTAAAGATTCATAATAACGTATCCCATAGAGACCATCATTTAACTTGTTAGATGAATAACTTTTGGACATGTCAACATGAGAGAATAAGTGTTTATAAATGACAAGCTTTAAAAACTCAGCGTCTTCTTCCACATTCACCTCATAATAAAACTTCCCATTACATAGAATGCCAATCTTTTCTCTTGTAACATGAAAATTATGTCCAAACACAATGTATAGTTCAATGCGCTTTGTGTCAGTGATTATTTTAGCACCCATCTGCATTTCATAGTTCAATACATCTTCCATCCTCTCAAATTCCTGGTGTATTTTCTCTATATCTAAAAAAATTGGATTTCTCTTTTATGACGGTCTACCTCTATACCAAGCTGGTAGATGTTGCAAGTTTGTTGAATTGTAGCAACAAGGGAATGCAAATTGTAATTATTCTTTCCATGAAACCTCTTCAAGAGACAACTTGAATTTTTTATGATATCATCTTTACATCTTACCATGGATTTGGCATTAATGTTATTTTCGCAGCACCATTTCTTCCTTCTGAATTTTTGTTTATCCTCCCACTTCTTGTAAACTGAGAGAAGAGTAAAAAGGTCTCCATCGAGATGGAAGAAACAAAGTTTTAAACAATCAGACTCTGATTTTTCTACCTCTGTACCAACCTTAAAAAATATCCTTCTTGCAATTTCCATCAAAGCTCCAAGTATAAGGCCCTCCTTACATAAACCCTGATAAAAATTGTCCAAATTAATCGTTCCTAATCAAGGTTGGATAACCAACTTCACAAGTTTCAAACATAATTCAGTTAATTTCAGAACTTCCTAGCCACAAATCATTACACCTAACT
>LPNX010131393.1:5547-23598 GCA_001517045.1 Pseudotsuga menziesii
AAAGGCTGATTTCACGTAGGGAAGTCCCAGATATGGGCCTGGAGGAGGAACCCATCTATGCAAACATAGAAAAATCAGCAATTATGAAGGTTGCCACCAGGCCAGAGATGTTTCCATGTTCTGAGGTGATGAGGTGGATCTTGCCACACACAAACCATGGCTCAATGCTTATCTGTAATGTTGAAGGTTAGGGCTATGCTTCCTTTAGCCCTGGATATGTGGCCTTAGCTTACCACCTGCCTGAGCCCCAAGTTTTCTTGTCCAATGAGTGGTTGGACAATCTCAGGATGGATTTGATAGAAACCATGAGAAAAATGCTATTACCAGGGAAGCTTTATAGACATAGAGCTACTGAAGATTATGACACAGCTAGCCTTAGAGCCCCTTACATATTCATAGCTCTAATGCTGAATAGGATCTTCGGGAGGACTAATGGTAGATTATTCAAATTCGAATGGATACCCCTGATTTTCTATGTGGCCAAAGAAGGGACCATCTTCAACTGGTCCAGCCTGGTATCTAGTAGTTTATCTTCTTGTATAGTTGCAGCAAAAGGAGGAGTAGAACAGAAAAAATCCGAGTTTTATATGAGCTCGATCCTGATTGACTGCATCTTATGCCACCAGCCTTTCCCCGGGCTCAAATGTGTTTGGGACAGGGACAAAATGCCCGTATATGCAGCCTACAAGCTACTGGGGGCTCATCAATACTATGGTTATTATCAAGAAATCTGTGAACATTTTATCATGCCTCTACACACTCTTATCTTCCAAAAGGAATGTGACTGCATGTCTGAAGAAGCAATGCAGGTGATAGAGGATTTTGGTGATTATTTCTTGACAGAGAACGGGATGTATCTTAGGATGTTTGGTGGGTCAAGGACACCTTATCTGCTGCCCAAGTATGCAACAGATTATATCATCCATAAGGAGGCTGTTAGACATGTGTTTATTGACGGGGTGGGCCATTTCTTATTCCAGAAGAAGAAGGCGGTCTATCCACCCTTACCATTTAAATTAGGCAGCTACAGTTTCGCCAATGTGAAACAAGATCCAGAATTTATTGAGGAACTAGGGAGGTTCCATTTTGGGGAGATGAATTTCAGGAGGAATGACACTCATGATAGAATGGCTGAGAATTGCAGAAAGCACAAGGTTTTTTATGAGTACACCCACCATTTCGACAATGATGAATCCGTTTTCAGAAGAGCCCCGAACATGACAGCACTCAGTAAGAGGTTCAAACCGAAGCACTCCACCAAGGGTGGAAAAGGATCTGAACAAGAGAAGGCTGAGCAGGCTCAGGATGAAGAAGCAGCCCAAAGGATAAGAGAAGAGGCCCAGAGGCTAGAAGAGGAGGCTGCAGAATGGCTCCAGAAAGGAGAAGAAGAAAAGAGGAAAGCTGCCCAGGAAGCAGCTGAACAAGTAAGGGAAACAACCCGAGAAACAGAGGAAACTGCTAAGCAGGCAGCTGAGGAAGCCCAGAGAAAGTTGGATGAAGAGCTTCAGGAACAGGAAGCAGAGAAGATAGAGTTGACACAACAACTGGCTGCTGGATCACAAACAGAGCAGAGCCAGGGTGAGGAAATCCCTGAGGTTCAAACCCTTCAAATGCCCACTACTCTCACTCCTACAACCCCCACGCTGCAGTTAGTACCCTTTGCACAGAAAAAAGGGGAAGAAGTCCCTGATTTCAGCACAGTATACTATGACAGGGCTACCAAAAGGATGAAAAGGAGCAGCTGAGGGTGAAGATAGATGACCTGAAGGAGCAGGAAAGTATCATATATGAATCCAATACCTCGCGCATTAAGGAGCTGGAAAAGAAGCTGGAAGCAGCAAAGGCACAGCAGGTCGATTTGCAACCGGTTAAAGAACACATCTTGGCTCAGAAAGCTAAGGTGATGTACCTGCAAACTGCTCTAGAGGAGGAAAGATGTCAGGTCCTCCAGATTGATGGCAGACTGGATGAAATCTTAAACACCACTTCTTATTTTGTGGACAGGTCGCAAGACATCCTTGAAGTACTGACTTCAAGGATAACCAGGGTGGAGGATGACAAGGAAGTCCCAACTGAGCTAGTAGTCAAGGATAAACAAGCTTTGAAAAGGGACCATGACCTGATAGAATTCACCGTCAACACTGCAGAAGACTTCCAGAAGAATGTCAAGAAAACCAAAGGAGCATGCGCAGAATTCTTCAGGAGAGCCCTGGTCACATACAACCGTTGTCAAGCAGAAGCTGAACAAAGACTACACGAGTTCCCAACTCATGATACATTTGCAGAAATGTTGCAGAAAAGGCAACAAGAGGAAGAGGCCAAAGTGCAATGCATCAGAGCTATTGATGAACCAATCCTCAGAAATGAAATAGGCCACACAGCCATTAGTATATAGCTCTTGGAGGAGCAGGTATGTTTGAACACGACCAGATTTGAAGCCATTCGGAACCAAGCTGACAAATTCGAGCTGAGCATTCAGTTCCTGGAACCCAACTCATTTGAGGGTCTCGCTGCTGAAGCAGCAGCATGGAGAAAATTCTTGGAGGACCAATCGGGACCCCCCTCATGAGAAGGATCGGTCAACTTTTTGTATAATTTAATATTTTGTAAAAGGTTATAAGGAATTGAAACGTTGGGGAGCCCAAAGGTCACTTTGGGCAACCCAACCAATTCTGTTTTTGTATAAAACTAGGGAAGATAGACAAGGAAGGGGCTTTTTTTTCGAGGAACACTGGAGGACCTATTGTAAGAAGAACTACTTCATTTTGCAATAAAGATTTTAGTTTGCCTATTGGAGAAAGAGTTGTGAAGTTTCCAAATGTTATGCGATGGATGGCATAAAGATGAACTACTTTATTTTTCAGCTTATGTCCATAAATCGTGAGATCGTTCTAACTCTGTGACCTATGTCTTGTTGGATGGTTTCTGATTTAATTTTGTGGAAAATTCATTCAGAAGTAATGCTTGTGTTACATATAACAGTTAGCTATCTGATTGTTAGAATATATTCTGGTTCGTGTGTTGTAAATACAAATAGCAGCTATCTGTAATGTGTTTATTATACATGGAAATGATGCATTACTCATTAATAATCGTTGTCTGGCTCCCCGGGGATAGATAGTTAGGTGTTTAGATTGTTAGCTGTTTTACTTCCTTGTGGTTTAGATGTTCAAGAACCTAAGACGAGAGGTAAGAACCCGCGCAGCACATTGTGTAGTTCCTGGCATCTTTATCACTCCGCATAGTTAAGATAGGCATGCATTGCATACATTAAGTCAAAATACAAATTTCCGGTGGACCGGGCCGCAACCGGTAAACCCTTGTTGTTACTTTGACCTACGGTAGCCGGACCGTAAACCGGACGGATTCCCTATACCAAACAGTCAGCGGGCTAGTTGGGAACGCTGATTGGGGAGAATCCCTTACTGTTGCCGCCTGCGAATTTCCAGGCCACAACAACTCCTCCTCTTGTTATTTATACTTGGGGAATCTGATCATGTCTCCTACATGACATATAAGTCTAGTTGTCCTATCTATCTGTTATACGCTTCCTTGGGTCATCTCTGTGTCGTGCTCACTATTCAAGGATCCTTCCCAATGTCTGATCTATAGCCTGATCCCATCATTGTTATATCTGATATCCATTTACTTGTGTCTACCTTCTTTTGCGCAGTTCCTAGTCACTCTTGTGATCCGTTGGAGGATCTATTGCCTTCCCTATCATAGTATGGTTCCGTTTCAGCACTTCCTGATGACGAAGACCTAGAGCTTTGACGATGGTAACTCTGGATTCACTTTCATTATTGGTGAACTCCTTTGATTCAGTTGTCAATTATCATCTATTGGTTGACAAACTGTTGAATCCTCTCCATGTTCGTCTTCAGCTTACCCTTATTCACATGGCTTGGATTGTACTGGTTCTTTGGGATCCTTTATGAAGACCTTAGTTCCTCACTCATGAACTAAGTTGTGCAAGACTATGTTCCATTTCTATATCCAGCTTCCAGATTTTTGACGACTCATCATTATTGTACTATGGCTTTGCTCCACCTTTGTAATATACGTGGTTTCTACCCATATCATATGATGTAATCAAATATTGTAAAAGAGCTAGTGTTCCAGTAAATTGAACATAGCATCCTCAGATGTAACTTTGTATATCAAATTATTATGTATTTGTTTCAGGTACTCTCTTTGCTCCATTGGATTTCTTAGTTTCTCCAGAGTTAAAGATTATAATGTATTTCGGCCATTGTTCCCCTCTGACCTCACACATTAGGGGGCATCTGTTATACACCTGAGTGGCACCTCTCCATCCGAGTGCTGATATCCCTCATGTCGGCACACAAAAGGACACTTATGGATAGAGGTTTGCCCTTAACACTATATCTTGGCTTGTCAAGAAATACATTCTACCTTCATCCAGCTAGTTACTTTGCCATTTAGCCATGTTGGGATGTATTCGCGACTCTCCTTTTAGACAACTCGTGCATCATTCACGAGTCTCCTTTACAGCAAGTCGCAAATCCTTGCATTCGTGGGTTGCGCTTATACAGAGTCGCGAGTCATTCGTGGGTTGCCCTAATACATACCCGTGAATGTGCTTCTTAACATGAAAACACAAAATCACGCACTAATGGGAGTTTAGTTAAGTCATTTTACTTAATCTCCCTAACTGCTACAACCTCCCTAACCTTCGAGAACTGCCTTATTTCACCCATATAAATACAGGCTTTGGGGAGGGTGTTGGACACTTACACTTGGAGAGCAAAGTTATGCTGGTGGATTGTTTGCAGAAGTCTTTGGAGTAGTGAAACTCAGATTCCTTTGGTGACAGAGGAGTCCTTGTCTCAGACATTTGGTTGTACTCTAAACTTTCTCATTATTGATAATAAAGAGATTACTTCTTCCATATGTGTCTCATATATCTTGGTTTGATAATTGTTTATGTTTCTATATTTCATATCTGATTTATCTAACCTGCTTATATATATATGAATCACTCTGTATCTGAAAGATTGTCCCTGAGCAGGTGAAAGTAGAGTGAGCCTTGAAGACTTTGGAAGCAGAGCAGATTGGAAGAGGACTAGCAAGGATCGAACTTCGTTTAACAAGTAAGTTCTTCTAACCCTCCTAATTCCTATTCTGCACTTTAGAAGTCAATTGTCTGCAAGAAATTGAGTATGTTGGTAATCCCCGACCTAGGATTATTAGGTGCATAATCCCTTACAACACCTTTAGGCTTCCATGGTCCCACATCTGCATGCATATGGTAGATGTCACTATGTATTGTCAGCCAAAAACATGTCTTTTGATTCCACATAATCATAAAACACAAAAAAAATTAAATAACTCAAAAATTTTAAAAAGAGAGTTGGGATTCATTACCAATGTCACCGTATGCCGATCCTGGTGGTAGCGGCATGTTTGGGTCTCCACAGAAATCTATCCCCGCATAGGGGTAGTCATCGATGACAACTATCTGTCGTCGCCACCATGGAAAAAAATCAGCTGGATAGGGGTTGGACACCCTACCTCCACCCAGTCTACGCATCGCATCTACCCAATGCCATTGGGCCGGATCTCGAACCCCGTGTAGAGGAACGTCAACCCTAGGGCTCAATCTCTGAACACGCTTGAAGAAGAATGTGCTCAATATGTTGCTGAAATTAAAGTTTTGCACCCTGCCCATCTTGCATTCATTGAGCTGTTGTTTCATGTTGCTCAACAATGTCGTACTCCAGTCATAAACTGTGGGCCTCATGCACTCCATGGCATAGAACATCAATGGCCACGTGGCTTGGTGGAGTGAGGCTATCCCCACTATCCTGCCCAGTGTCAGCAGAATGGCCTTTAGGCCTAGCACCTGTATGGAGTTAGTTGGGATCTGACTCCCCACCTTCTCTGTGTCCGGATAGCAGTACACCGCAATGTACTCATCTATAGTCAAGCCACCTCTGGGCCCGTGAGAGCATAGGTTCACCACTTCCCCTCATCGAGAAAGTCCAGTAATAAAGTATATGTCCTCCACTTCTATGGTGAGGGACATCTGTCTATCTGGAACGACTCTGAGTCTGGATCCCAGTAGTCTACTAGCATCTGTAGCAGTCTTGGTTTGTCCCTTAAGCCACCAAGACACCAAAACTTGTAGAGCCCACATGGCCACAAATCCTATTGAGCCATTAGGTCGGCCCTTACTGCCTCTTCTACATCACCATGTTCATGTTCTCTCCATTCTAGGACCATCCTGCCCATAAAATTTGAGTTTGATCCATTAGAATACTTAAAAAACATTGAACACGGCCGCATACGCGACTTTGAGGGCTATTTCTGTGTATATCCAGCCCTATACGTGGAAAAATCCTTGATTTTTGCGTGGGCCGAGGCACGCATTTAAGATTGGCCTAGAATCCTAAATACACCATGGAAATTGATAAAATTTGCATCAAAATGAAAGAGCAGGGCATGGGTAAGTACCTGGAAAAAACAGTAGTGGATTCCGCTAGCTGGATCTCCTGGAATTCGCTGTTGAAGTTCTAAGTTCAATTGGGTAAAAGTTTCAAATGTTATATAATGTTTTGAATTTTTTACTATTTATAGAAAATTTTCAAATTTTTGAAAATTTTTACCCCCTTTTCTATAGTTTGCACCATTTTTAATCCTTTTGGACAGTTTTTGGACTAATTTATGATGTAGAAGACCATTTTGAGCACCATTTCAACCGTTAATTTGACCCGTTCGTGCCCATTATAGATATGATGTTTAAACTGGCATGTAGGTTAGGTTCACCCCCGTTTGCATTTTGCATGACCTTATGACCGTTTCATTATAGCCTTAGGTACGAACCCATTCTATTATGTCACAGAACCTTTTTGATGTTTTAGAAGTGGCATGATGTGAATGGAAGAGCTTGACCTTGCATGGGTACGCTAGTTAGTGCCTTATTTGCATTTGGTGCCCATGCCGATATTTTGTCCTTTAGGGTGTGGGAGTCCATTGTATAGTATTGCCATGACATTTTTCAAGAGCCTCATACTCCTCTTGATATTTCTCTGGCCTATTTCCCTTAGGAATCCCTTATGTCAAGTTGTAATTACATTATCATGAGCTTTGCCTGCCTTATTGAGCCTTATGCCGGCTTGCCTTACTTTGAGTTTCAACCATATAGCCCGAGCTTGTCTCATGTCTAGCCATGCAGAGCCATCTTTTTTATCCTTTGTAGCTTGATTCCCTAATTTACCGGGAGGGGAATTTCCCCTGAGTGTCGCTATCCTACACATGTATCCTTGCATTGAGCATAGGTATGTTCCACTGCTTGGAACTAGTTTGTTTTCCCATATGACACTCGTCTCCTCCTTGTCTGTAACTATAAAGAAGTTTTATTCTTTTTCAAGCTTTTTAAATATTTGAAAAAGTCTAATTTTTTTTTTTTAAACCAAAAATCCAGAGAAGGAAAGATGTTAACTTTGGCAGCTGTCGAGTCGTGTAACCTTCAAACAGAGCACTGTATATCACATCCGTTGGTTGGGTTTATAGTTTGACTTTAGGAGTTGTACTCATTAATCTGAGTTTATCTCCACCGACTGGTTAAGATTCCAGTCCCCATGGAGCCTCTGTCGATGCCCCCTATATATCGAGTCTATGCTGCCTTTATTTAGTCACCATTCATCGTTATGCTCTTGTTTGAAGGAAGTTGAAATCTGAGTCGGCCATTCCTCAGTTATCTTGACTTTGCATGTTGGCCATTCCCGGTACAGTTACTGATTCATGCACCTTATGATTGAGTCCTTCCACATTATACAACTTTGCTAGGTACCTCGTGTTGGATGTGTTGAGGCCTGGAAAATCGCAGGCGGCAACAGTAAAGGATTCTCCCCAATCAGCGTTCCCAACTAGCCCGCTGACTATTTGGTATAGGGAATCTGTCCGGTTTACGGTCCGGCTACCGTAGGTCAAAGTAACAAAAAGGGTTTTACCGGTTGCGGCCCGGTCCACCGGAATTTGTATTTTGACTTAAAATGCAATGCATATGCCTATCTAAACCATGCAGGGTGATAAGGATGCCGGGAACCACACAATGTGCTGCGCAGGTTCTTACCTCTCGTCTTATGTTCACAACATCTAAACCACATGTGCAATCAGGAAATCAAACAACTACAATCTAAACACCTAACTATCTATCCCCGGGGAGCCAAAAAATGATTATTATTTAGTAATGCATTAACTCCATGTATGATAAACACAATTACAGGTAGCTGATACTTGTATTTACATCACATGAAAGAGAAATTATTCCAACAATCAGATAACTAACTGTTATGTGAAGCACCTGCATTACTAAAAGTGAATTCCCCACAAAATAAACCAGAAATCATTCAACAAGACATAAGTCACAGAGTTAGAATGATCTCACAATTCATGGAGATAAGCTGAAAAACAAAATAGTTCATCTTCCTGCCATCCATTGCACACCATTTGGAAAATTCCACAGCTCTTTCTCCAACAGGAAAACTAAAATCTTTATTGCAAAAGGAAATAGTTCTTCTTACAATAGGTCATCCAATGTAACTGGGAAAAAGCCATTTTCTTGTCTCTCTTCCCTAGTTTTATACAAAAAGCAAAAAATGGTTGGGCTGCCCAAAGTGACCTTTGGGCTTCCCAACGCTTCATTTTCCTACAACCTTCTACAAAATAATAATTTACACAAAAGTTGACTGGTCCTTCTCAGGAGGAGGGTCCCGCTTGGTTTTCCAAAAACTTCCTCCATGCTACTGCCTCAGCAGCGAGTCCTTCAAACGAGTGGGGTTCTAAGAATTGTATATTCAGCTCGAACTTATCTGCTTGTTTCTGAATAGCCTCTATCCTGGCCGTGTTCAGACGCACCTGCTCCTCCAAGAGCTGTACACTAATGGCTGCGTGTCCGATTTCATTTCTCAGGATCGGCTCATCAAGGGCTCTGATACATTGGACCTTGGCTTCTTCTTCCTGCTGCCTCGTTTGCAACATCCCTGCAAATGTATCATGATCAGGGAATTCGTGTAGCCTATGCTCAGCATCCACTTGACAGTAGTTATAGGTGACCAGGGCTCTTCTAAAGAACTCTGCGCAGGCTCCCTTCGTTTTCTTCACTGTCTTCTGGAAGTCCTCCGCAGTAATAACAACAAACTCTATCAGATCATGGTCCCGCTTCAAAGCTTGCTTATCTTTGACTGGTAGCTCAGCTGGGACTTCTTGATCATCTTCTACCCTGGTTATCCTTGAAGTCAGTACCTCAAGGATGTCTTGCGACCTGTCCACAAAATAAGAAGCTGTGTCTAATATTTCATCTAGCCTGCCATCAATCTGCAGGACTTGACACCTTTCTTCTTCCAGGTCCATTTGCAGTTGCAGCATCCTAGCTTTCTGAGTCAGGATGTGTTCTTTAACTGGCTGCAGATCTACCTGCTGCTCCTTGGCTGCCTCCAGCTACTCTTCCAGCTCTCTAACATATAAGGTGTTGGATTCATAGATGTCCTTCTGCTGCTCCATCAGGTCTTCTATCTGTGTCTTCATTTATTCCCTTTCGCTCTTTAAGTCCTGAATTTCTTGATGTGCCTTATTCAAGGCTTCTTGCTGGATAGCATGAATTTCATGCTTCGTGACCTCCACCTCTTTGAGTACATGCTCATATTTTCTTTTTAGTCTGTTTCCCTCCTCTCTCTCCCCTCTCAAGGTGTCCTTGAGCTGAGAGGTGGTCTTCTTGGAGGATTCTATTTCTACCATCATACGGTCTACATTGTCCTCTGTAGCGTCTATTGCTGCCCTGCCAGCCCTTATGACAAAATTTGGATCTTTATCTGTCCCGACCATCACAGCTTTATTAGTTATCATTGTGCTGGTAATTCCTTCAACCTCTATCTTTTGCTCAGTTCTCCTCATAATCCTTTTGGTGGCCCTGTCATAGTACACTGTACTGAAATCAGGCACCTCTTCCCCTTTCTTTTGTGTAAAGGGTACTAACTGGAGTGTGGGGGTTGTAGGGGTGACGATAGTAGGTACTTGGAGGATTTGTACCTCAGGGTTTTCCTCACCCTGGCTTTGCTCTGCTTGTGATCTAGAAGCCTGCTGTTGTGCCAACTCTGTTTTCTCGGCTTCCTGTTGTCGAAGTTCCTCATCTAGTTTCCTCTGGGCTTCCTCAGCTGCTCGCTTAGCAGCCTCCTCTGCCTCTCTGGCTGATTCCTTTACCTTTTCGGCTGCTTCCTGGGCAGCTTTCCTCTTTTCTTCTTCTCCTTTCTGGAGCCATTCTGTAGCTTCTTGTTCCAGTCTCTGGGCTTCCTCCCTTATTCTTTTGGCGGTTTCCTCAGTCTTAGCTCGCTCATCCTTCTCCTGCTCAGATCCCTTTCCACGTTTTGGTTTGAATCTCTTGCTGAGCGCTATCATGTTAGAGGCCCTCCTAAACACGGATTCATCATTGTCAAAATGGTGAGTGTACTCATAAAATACTTTGTGTTTCCTACAGTGCTCAGCCATCCTGTCGTGAGTATCATTTCGTCTAAAGCTCATCTCCCCGAAACGGAACTTTTCTAGTTCCTGTATAAATTCAGGAGCTTGTTTCACATTTGCGAAGCTGCAACTACCTAACCTAAAAGGCAAAGGAGGGTAGGCAGAATTCTTCTTCTGGAATAGGAAATGACCAACTCCATCTATATACACCTGTCTAACAGCCTCCTTGTGTACTATATAATCTGTTGCATATTTGGGCAACAGATAAGGGGTCTTTGACCCACCAAACATCCTCAAATACATCCCGTTTTCTGTTAAGAAATAGTCACCAAACTACTCTATGACCTGCATGGCCTCTTCTGACATGCAGTTGCATTCCTTTCGGAATATGAGAGTGTGCAGAGGCATGATAAACTGTTCACAGATATCTCTATAGTAAGTATGGTATTGATGAGCTCCCAGTAGTCTAAATGCTGCATATACGGGCATCCTATCCTTCTCCCAAACACATTTGAGCCCGGGGAAAGGCTGGTGGCATAGTATGCAGTCAATTAGAATGGAGCTCATGTAAAATTCAGATCTTCTTCGTTCCTTTCCTTCCAAAGCTGCAGCCACACAAGAGGAGAGGTTGCTTGATACTATGCTCGCCCAATTGAAAATGGTTCCTTCTGTTGCTACAAAAAACAATAGGGGTACCCATTCAAACTTGAACAGTCTACCATTTGCCCTCCCGAAGATTCTGTTTAGCATTAAAGCTATGAATCTGTAAGTGGGCCTGAGACTAGCGGTGTCATAATCTTCAGTCACTCTATGTCGGAAGATCTTCCCAGGTAAGAGCATTCTTTTCAAGGTCTCTACAAGGTCCATCCGGAGGTTGTCCAGCCATTAATTCGTAAGGAAAAGTTGAGGCTCTGGTAGATGATAAGCTAAAGCTACATATCCAGGGCTAAATGCAGCATAGCCCTAGCCCTCGATGTTACAGATGAGCATTGAATTGTAGTTTGTATGTGGTAGCACCCATCTCATTAACTCAGAGCACGGGAATAGCTCTGGCCTGGTGGAGACCTTCATAATGGCTGATTTCTCTATATTAGCATAAATGGGTGCCTCCTCAAGCCCCATATCTGGGACTTCCCTGCGGGAGATCATCCTGTAAATATCTCCCCATTTGTATTCAGGCTCCACCCTAGTGACACATTGGGTGTCCTCATAAATGTACTCAATTCTTGCTTCTGTGTTTGGTGCTGGAACCTCCTCTACTGCTGGGGCCTTCTTTTTCTGTCTCTTAGACATTTTAAGATATTCCTGGAATGTACACCATCATGATATTAAGAAATACAAATTTGTGAACATTGTGCAGCAGTTTATTCTTTTCCAAGTGTATTATAATTATATCAGTGCATGAAATCAAACCTTAAGCTTCTATACTGACAATTTACTAGCATGAAGTGCGGTGCAATGTGTTTGTTAGCATGGTAATGTTTACTGTAGCATATCTTCACCAGGTCTTATGGACGAATTGTCTTATGATTTATTTCACATGCATCAATTTGTCAGTCATATTAGTGTTGGCATGCAACCTATGCTCTTATGAGGTTTGTCATTTCTTATGAAAGTGATATATCGAAGCAATATGTGCACGCTATATGTAGATGCAATATGCAATTAACATTCCACTGCCTATCACATGCAAAGAGAAAAAATAACAGCCTCAGGCTTAATCAGTCGACACTTCAGCCCTACGGCCCAACATGCCCATTGCGACAGAAACGCAAGCGACCAGCATCGAAGAAAACATTATGCTGCTAACACTCTCACCCACCTCGGCGGGAAACGACCATATCTCAGGATAAGGTATCCTCATCAAAACCGACCCACGCTATCCTCAATGAAAGCCGCGTTACCAGCGACACCTTCTTTCGACCCTAACTGGGATTTTAGGCGGCCAACAGCAAAAACTAGATCGTGAAAGGTGGCTCAATCAACACGGGCCGCAGAGAGAAGGCGACACTGTCGAAAACAATCCTCTCAACCCTATTTATCCCGGACGAGCCAGTCCCAGGTTCTACCAATAATTTCCCACCGAGACGGCGCACAACCCCGCACTGTAAAAAAAGAAAACCAGGAAAAAAAAACATGGCAACTGCGGCCAGTCCAAACCCGACCCCTAAACATTCACTAACAATGCAGTCTCTACTCATCGCGACCGCATACCGAAGCCTGGCGCAGACGGCGTAACGGACGTCTGCTCCTCAAAACCCCCAACCCTAGCGCGCAAGCAACTACTACGGGCAGACAGAAAAGGCTTAAAAGGTTAAAGAAAATGTCTCCCCCCTCACCCTAGGTCAAGAGAATAAACGATCTAAGCAAACCAAAATCCCAGCTAGACGAGAAAAAAAAACGCGGGGCCCCAAAACTCGGCGGAAAACCAACAAACGTTAAACGCAAATGAAGGACGAGATGCACCTACTTGGCAATCAACGCAGTGATCAAGCTAATGACAGTTGGAGATCCGCCCTCGCCACCTGGAAACCGGTACAGTGACAACTAACCCTTCGACTCTTTCGAAACGCGACAGCTCGACTCCTTGCGACAGTGATAAAAATAATACAAAAAACCTCGCTTGTCGCCATACATATATGACTAACGCCACACATGCGAGGAGTCACATCAATCGGGGCGGCTCCAAAAGTTATGTCGGGCGGCACAAGCTTCATACCATCCGCAACGGCGGACCACCTCCAGTCCCAACTCGCCCGATCAGTTACAAATAACCCGTGAACGAGAATCCCATATCGGGTGTCGGCGGAAACCTTGGTCGGACAACCAAGAGTCTGGCCTCCCACGCAACGGCGGTCGCAAAATGAAAACATGCGGACTTGAAGACCACCCGCAACGGCGGCACGACCAAGCCAAACAAGAGTCGATAGGTACCCGCTACAGCGGCGTGGCAAAATATTTGGAGGATCTGGAGAACACCCGCAACGGCGGGCTCGGGATAGAAACAATCAAAAGTTTGAAGGCACCCGAAACGTCGGCCCGAAAATCGAAAATGACGACCTGGAAGCCACCCGCAATGGCGGGACGGGTAAGAGAAACTAGAAGCCGGAGGACGCTCGCAACGGTCGGGCAGTCAAATGAAAATCTTCCGATACAAGAAACTTTGAACGAAGGTTTCAAAATGTTTTGCAAAACAACAAAGGGCTCGATCAAGATGGAAATCCTCAAGCATTTAAACGATGAGAAACCATTCAACTTACAGCATTCAATACTCGAGAAAGCACTTCAACCTTCATAAGCTAAAATAAAAAGGTGAAACCAAGAAAAGAACTCACTAACTTGAAGAAAAGGAGGGCCCCAAATTTTTTTGAATTTTGGGAACTTGTTGCAGGTGCAACAATTGGCGACTACCTGGTGAACCCCAGATTTCTGAATTAACTTTTCTCTCTAATCCTAAGACTGTATGAATAAGACTGAACTCTTCTAGCTGTCTGCATCCCTAAACCAGTGAGCTCATGCATTAAATTATTTTAGTTGAAGTCTATCTTTTCGGGAAAAGGTAACACCATCAGTGTTTCAGGTCTGAATAACTCTTCGGAGGCCAAATAAATGAGGTTGATTTTACCTACCCTTTGGGGTTTACAGCTTTGACACCACAGGATTGTGCCAGAAAGTGAACAGTGTTACCCTTTTGTTCCTCATCCCCATGCCACTTTGTACTTTGTGTTTTCTGAACTTTAGTTCCTTTGAGATGAGTCCTTCTGCGGGCCTTTCTTACTGAATTTTAATTCAGGATCCTCTATCCCATAGTGTCCTTTTGTGTGAATGATATATTTCATGTTTCAATTCACGGACGGAGAGGATCTTGTGGCCATTTGGTGCTTTATGCTTTGAGATTATGCCTTTTGGAATTTGGCTCTAATATGTCTTGTTTCTTTCAGTGGAAGTGACTCTTAAGAGCTTTAGCCCTTTTCTTAATTCATGGCATGGGATCATTTATATACGATAAACTGTCTCACTCTGCTTCCTCTCCGTGGGTCTAGTGCTTTCACCCCCTTGGGTGTTTAAACTGTGAGATGGATGGAGCCTCTAAATAGTACTTTAGACCTTTTTGCATCTGAGTTATTTACAGGGATTAAGCAAGACTTCGAGTGAATGCACTGCCTATTGGGGATGCATCTGCTAGAAGATATTCTACACTTTAAAACACAGCCCTTTTTGCTCATGATTTCAGTTAAGACAGAACCCTGATATTTCCATTGCATCCAAAAGCTTGCCTCTTATTCAAAACCAAAGAAAACTAACAAAATCATAAACAAATAGCAGCATCACAAATAACTAATAGAAATAAAACATTAAAGCATTGAAAACAGAACATAACATCAGCAACCAAACAATTTATTTATGTACAAAAGAAAACAAAAACAAAAATTGCCCATTCCTAAAATTTCAGATTCAAAGAACTAGGAATGAGCGGGATTTGAGACCTGAATATTCTAACCATGGTCCAGTTGTGCTGTTATAGAAATGGAACCCATATCTAAAATTCTGCAATCATTTCTGTCGGCCTGAGGGAGGTGAAGGAGCTCAGACTGAGTGTCCATCACAGGGTTGGCCTTTTTTGAAGAAAGGTGTTCTAGCTTAAGCTCGGTAAGATAGTTTCCCAAAATAGAACCAGCGGATTCATTTTCTTCTCCAAGCTTAGTGATGTTATGCTTCATAAAAGGCTCTCTTAGAATCTTAATCAGGTTGGGGCTGCCCTTCTGAGGTAACCACAAATGAGACCAATCTGAAGCAAAGTACCCATTAAGTATCGATGTCCAATCTCGGTTTAGAATCATCCCATAACCATCAGGAATGTCTGCTACTATGATGTCAATGTAGTGGCATATCCTTTTATTTGCAGACAATTGAATCATTACATTCTCCATTTCCCCTACTACCTTGACACTGGTTTTGTCAAGTTGTGTGACATCCCAAAGAGTAGGCTTTATTTTTCCATTGAGTTTTTTGCAAACTACCAGAGGCATAACATTCATAGAAGATCCTGAGTCCACCAAAAAATTATGCACCTGATGATTGAGGATCTCAAGAGTCACAAGAAAAGGTGGGGAGCTGGTCTTCTTAGTCTTAATCAACTCAATCTTTTCTTCCACAGGTTGGTTCTTTGTGGGCAGCTCCTCTTTCAGCTTACTAGAACTTTTCTCCTCATCATCATTCAATGATTTGGCATGTTTAATGAGTGGCTCTACTTCCTGCCCGTAAGTGGTGTCTTGAGGTATGTCATTTTTATCCTTTATATCAGACTGCCTTTCGCTTTTCCCCTGCACTTCTTGAACTTTTGCGAGTATTGCGTTGTCATTGTTGGTCAAGCTCTTATCTTCCATGGTTTTACATGCGTGCTGAGATTTTAGAGCATTTTCTTCAGTGTTAAACAGTGAGACTCCATTCCATGAGAACATAGTATCATCTTCTATCTTTACTATGGTCTGGTTCTTCTTTTCTTCCTCACCAATGTGCCTAGTCAATTCTGGATCCAACAATTTATTCATCACTTTGTCATTGAGTGTAGCCATTGAGGGCACTTCTTTTTCGAATGGGGTTGTTGATGAAAGGTACAGAAACTATCTCTTCCTATTTCTGTTATATTTATTGATGCCACATTGGGTGGTGGGACCTGCCATTGGTTGTTATCTTCTTTCTTTGGATATGATGGCTCATTTGTTTTATGAAATTCCCTCTCCTTTTCTAATTCTACAACTTGGTTGGACAGCTTCTGGAGTACTTTCATCATCTCATGGTGATCTTCTTTAAACTTAAACAGTGGTGAGCCTTTTCTCACTGTGGTTTTCTCTTCAACTGAGTCAGGATAGTCTTCTATACTCTCACTTTCAGCTTCTACTCTCTCAGCCTCTTGATAGGTTTCCACCAATGTAGGATTGACTTTCATCTTGGCAAACATGGCCAATTGAGGACCTAGGGCTGAAGTATAATACTCGATTAAAACTTTGTCTGAAGGTTTGTCTACAACAGAATTTTTTTTTAAGTATAGTGAAAATCTCTGAGTGAAATTTCGTACCTTCTCATTCTCCTCTTTTCTCAACAAACCAAGCCCTTTCATCAACGAGGCATGTGTCTTTTGGGTTGTGTATTTATTCCTGAAAATCCTTTCAAAAGTATCCCAATCAGGAATGGAATTTACAGGGAGTCCAAATTACCAGGATGCTGCTAATCCTTTCAGAGTATGAGGAAAAATCCTACACACCACGTCTTCATGCTCTCCAGCCCTTAGCCCTTCTAGGGCGAGGTAAAAACCTTGAAGGTGATCATCTACAGCAATGTTGTCCACCGGATCAAACTTGGGTAAAAGCTTGTCAAAGGCTTGAGGCAAGTTATGCAAAGGAGGATTCAAGTTCAGAGGTGATCTAGCTCTCCATGCTGGTAAAGGGTTAGGTTGATTACCAGCCATGAGGAACGGTACTAAGAAAACGAGGCTTCAAGGGTAGAGCCAAAAACTTTAAACCCTGAGCTATGTTGAAAGATTCAAACATCCGCTGGTAGGATAGTCTCGGGAAAACTAGTTCCATGGCCAGCCTTTACTGGCGGCCCTCCTTCTAGCGCCAAAACTGTTGAGGCCTGGAAAATCGCAGGCGGCAACAGTAAAGGATTCTCCCCAATCAACGTTCCCAACTAGCCCACTAACTGTTTGGTATAGGGAATCCGTCCGGTTTACGGTCCGGCTACCGTAGGTCAAAGTAACAAAAAGGGTTTTACCGGTTGCAGCCCGGTCCACCGGAATTTGTATTTTGACTTAAAATGCAATGCATATGCCTATCTAAACCATGCAGGGTCATAAGGATGCCGGGAACCACACAATGTGCTGCGCAGGTTCTTACCTCTCGTCTTATGTTCACAATATCTAAACCACATGTGCAATCAGGAAATCAAACAACTACAGTCTAAACACCTAACTATCTATCCCCGGGGAGCCAAAAAATGATTATTATTTAGTAATGCATTAACTCCATGTATGATAAACACAATTACAAGTAGCTGATACTTGTATTTACATCACATGAAAGAGAAATTATTCCAACAATCAGATAGCTAACTGTTATGTGAAGCACCTGCATTACTAAAAGTGAATTCCCCACAAAATAAACCAGAAATCATTCAACAAGACATAAGTCACAGAGTTAGAACGATATCACAATTCATGGAGATAAGCTGAAAAACAAAATAGTTCATCTTCCTGCCATCCATTGCACACCATTTGGAAAATTCCACAGCTCTTTCTCCAACAGGCAAACTAAAATATTTATTGCAAAAGGAAATAGTTCTTCTTACAATAGGTCATCCAGTGTAACTGGGAAAAAGCCATTTTCTTGTCTCTCTTCCCTAGTTTTATACAAAAAGCAAAAAAAGGTTGGGCTGCCCATAGTGACCTTTGGGCTTCCCAACCCTTCATTTTCCTACAACCTTCTACAAAATAATAATTTACACAAAAGTTGACCGGTCCTTCTCAGGAGGAGGGTCCCGCTTGGTTTTCCAAAAATTTCCTCCACGCTA
>LPNX010131394.1:17670-43288 GCA_001517045.1 Pseudotsuga menziesii
GCACCTGCATGGCTAAAACTGATTATTTGGCCCACTTTTATTACAAAACCAATTTTTCCAATTAAACTATTAAAAAATAGCCTAAGTTTTGGAATAATTAAATTTTAATAAAAAACACTGAAAAAAAAAAAACCTAGGGGGACTTAGACATGTTCATATGACTTGACCATGATGCCTAGCATGTTTATACATTGACACATAGACTCTAATAACCTCAATAGGCCTAAATGCCAAGCCGACCACCCCAACTTTGGAGGTACTAAGTGAAAAACTCAGAAATTATCAGTCGTTTATTCAACAACCAATAATAACCAAGGGAAAAAAACACCCTGGGATGAATGGATTGACAGATAAATTCTAAGAGACCGAGTCTTTTACATACACTATCATGCTAGAACATCTATTACAATTCCCCCAAGGGGGTATGAACATNACCTTGGGATGAATGGATTGACAGATAAATTCTAAGAGACCGAGTCTTTTACATACACTATCATGCTAGAACATCTATTACAATTCCCCCAAGGGGGTATGAACATGTGATATAGTACAACAAGGTTTCCCAGAAACAAGACTAAAGGTCTTCTGAAGTCCAAACAAGTTATCCTTGTTTGGTTCACCAGGCTCCCTTGATAAAAAACCACTAAGTACAACTTAGGTGGTAACATCCCCCACGCTTAGCCTTTCATATAGGGGTACGATAAGCTCCGCAAAAGTAACAATCAGGTAGACAAATAAACAGGTGCTAATCAGCTAATCAACAAGAATTAAGACAGATTAGATCAATAAAGCATATGAATAGAAATATTAACTCTATGGAAAGCATTGGAAGAGATTTCCTGAAGAATCACCAATCATGTTGAAAAAAAATGGAAACTTACACAACGATGACAACATCATCACCAAACTCAGCAGCTCTTTCATAGGCAGCACTATCTCTAGGAACACATACTAAAGCCTAGTCAAAAGAAAATTATGGTGCTTGTTAATCCAATAACCTCACTATAATATCCATTTGTAAAATCCTAAAATCTGCCCAACATAGTCTCGACTCTCAACTCTCTTGGAATGCAAAGCAAATTGTTTCAAAAACATTTTTTTAGTTATGGCGAAACAAAATTAACAACTACACAAAACAAGGGCAGAATGAATCTAGTTAAAGGGATTCAATTAGGGGAAATCTAACACAAGCATCCATTAACTCCCATACAATAGAACCTTGAGCATTCCTAATCCATTAACACATTCAAACATAGAGCATCGAATTTCCCCTTTGAAAACTATATCAACTAGCACAACCATTACTAAAAGCTATGAGCAATAGTTCTTCAGCTAAAATCTCCACAAAATATGAGCATTCGTATCCCCTACTTCTGCCCGCACCCCCCAACCCCAACTAGAATAAGTTTAAAGAAGAAAACCAAAAGACAAAAAACATACGTTATTTTTAGAGTAGAATTCACCTTATTTTTATGTCAAACAAATCTCATGTGTATGGATTATATTAACTTTCATTTTAGTGTTACAATTCCCTTTAGGCTTTGATACAACAGATAGCCATATGGGTTGGGGCTGCCTTGTCTTCATGGCACGCAGAGAATCTTGATTTTTACCCTTCACTCTCCTCCTTTCTAGAAATTTTGTTGAATTCTTTTGAGAATGTTATTTGAGTGCCAACCATGGTTCATTGAACCAAACTCGGAGAAAATCATAACAATAAAACTGAAACACGATATATTTCTGAGAAGATCATGGCCTCAAATGGTGCCCAGTGGCCAAATAAACTTGAGAAGGAGAAGGAGGAAGGATCCCGTTCCATTTTGAATAAAAAAATCATCTTGCATGAAGTTGGGTTCTAGTGTAATTCCCAAGACCTATTTGGAAAAACCCAAAGAGCAATAATCCTATAATTCAATTTAAAAACGAAGAAAATTATTCATATTTGGTTGTGAATACATTGTCTTGCAACCTCGACTCTCATAGAATTTATCCTTAAAACGAGAAAATTGAAAGAGATCAAGAGAGACTTACCATCAGATTCTTGGAAGCGTATCATTAAAACATGAAAATTGAAAGAGACCAAGAGAGACTTACCATTAGATACTTGGAAGCCTTAGGAAAATGAGCAGGCCTCAGATGGTCCAACAACACTTGCTATCTGATGCGCATCTTTTCCATCTCCATGTTCAACAGACCAGATAGACAGAGATCCCCAAAACCTAAAACTACTCACCGTTAACAATCACAAAAAAATTGAAAGATTGTTTTTATTTCTCAAACTCCTATCCTGCTTGGAATATCTATACATACTTCCTGACAACTTTCTATTCATGGAACCAATGGTATTTAAAAAGATGTTTGGAGTTTACGCGTCACTCTAGCACAAGAAAAGTGATTTTTAGGTTATTCATAAAATAAATAAATAATAAAACAAGCTAAAATAGTCAAACCCAACACATATAAAGCTCCAAGAAGATGGGATATCCAAACCCATATCAAATATAATTCAAAAAAATTGCAATGCACAATATAAAACGCCAATTTTCAACAAAAATACCATAGATTATTTGAAATCAAGTCCTTGAACACCCGAGTTCTTTGAAGAATTTACAATTCAGCTACAAATGAATACAACGCCCTAAATTATTTTGAAAGTCACCTCGGCCTAACATATTTTTTCTTTTTTCAACTTGTGTTTATGCTGAAAATACTTTACTAAATACTTTACTGTATCAACCTATTACTAAATACTTTACTGTATCAACCTATTTTTTCCTTTTTTCCTTCCTTTTCACATGGTAATGTACAAGCCATCAAATTGTATCAAAAAAATTTAATCACATTCCAACATATCCTCAACCAATCAAACTAGACCAAAATTATTCAATTGCATATAAAAGTCTTTATTTTTGAAGAAAAATTATATTTATTTAGTGATTCTTTTCAATAAACTCAGTAAAATTTAAAAGGAAAATGACCCAACAAGTCTTCCACCTCAATTTACGGGTATAGATTATACTACATGAGAAGTTCTCCACGACACCCAAATGGTCATAACCCATCATCTAACAAAGAAATCGAAAATGCTTTTCCATTGGACTTTAAACAATTAGAATGGATGGCATGTAGATGCCAGCTACAGCTATTGTAACTCCACTAAAATAAAACTCCAAGGCAAGAAATAATCCAAACCCACCTAAAATAAATATCCATTACGCTAAATAGTTCAAATCCAGCTCAGATAAATCTCCAACAAGCTAAAAAAATCAAACCCAACACAGATAAAGCTCCAAGAAGCTAACATATCCATACCCATGTAAAACATAATTCAAAAAAATACAATGTACAATAGAAAATGCCAATTTTCAACAAAAATCCCACAAACAATTTGAAATCCAGTCCTTGAACACCAAAGTTCTTTCATGAATTTACAATTCAGCTACAAACGAATACAACGCACTAAATTATTCAGAAAGTCACCTTAGAGATGTTACCACTGTGTAAAGCACTGTAGAAAGTCGCCTCAGATATCTTGCCACTGTATAAAGCACTGTGTAAAGAGATCACTATAGCATATAACACTGATGACTGGAAACCGGAAAGCGAGAGCAAAGTGTTCATGAACACACAGGAAGAGGCCAAGAACATTAACCGTGAAGCGACAACGAAGAGTTCATGAACACACAGGAAGAGGCCAATAACAGGCCCTTGTGTTCATTAACTCCAATGCCATTAAAATGCATTCAATGGGAGTTAATGGCTGCTTCCGTCACCTCTTCTGCTGACGTCTGAGGGTGGCATTCCAAACCTTACATCATTCAGCTAATTCACCAATCACAAAATTTAAAAATTAATTAATGTAATTTTTTAAAATCCTACAAAGTTAAACATTAGCTTTTTTTTTTAATTTAAGAGTTGGTACAACTAAAATAATACAACCGAGGCATATATAAATATCCCCCGTCGGGGCAAAATTTTTTTTTAACCTGCATACTAAATTGCACAAGAGATTTACAGTACTTTGTTTAGTCTGTGGGATGCATAACAGACATTTATACTAGAATGCATTAAGCAATTACCATAATCCATGAACATTGTATCGAGATACATCCATCCTTTAAAGACAATGCATAATATACACCTTACCTTACTCATAATCACTAATATCGATATGAAATCTATACACAACGTCCATTACCAGGGCTTAACTATCCTTTGATCCAGGAAATTAAATTAACAATTTAGACATTTTTAAAAGAACTCATAACAAAAAAAAGAATAGCGTTCTCTCTCCAGAAAATCCTTTGCAAAAGAGTTAATTTTCAAACCTTAAAAATTAATGAGGTACATGTTAGTTATGTGGCGAAGTTATACTTCTCGAAAAACTTATTAACCCAATATACATACCAATTGTTTTCATATTCCCATAACAATGAAAGAAAGGACTAAGCGTAACCCCTCCCATCAACAGTACATGTTATCGACAGGTTTGATGGCGTCGTTGCTAAGCTTACGAGATGAATAAGGAAATCTCGTTGCAACACTAAGCCATGAAAGGAATAGCCCTTATTCTCCAGTATAATTATCCAGTGTAAACACTGAAGAGATCATTCAGGTTTCAAACTGTGAAGAAAATTTGACAGGTGAAAAGGATTTTGAAAATATTCATGAATTTTATGTTCCTAATGTCAAAGATCATGTGCTTTCTACATTTGTGACTAAAGACAATGAAGTTAGCGTAGTTCCAAACACTTCATTGCATTATAATTCCATTCTGAAGAATAAAAGAACATGGGGTTTCCACTTGGGATTCGAAGGGCGACCATCCCCATCTTGTTGAAGATCTGCAACATCCTCGCTGTTGGGACCTATTCCACCGTCCCTATTCATCTTTGGCTCATGAAAACCTTGTGCTGATACTCCCACAACGCAGTCTGCCTCAAACCCCTTGAAAAACCCAACACTGCTAAAAATACACACTTCTCCCCCTGCGTGCTGCTCCTCAAGCTCCTCAAGGCTCCTGTCATGCTCCCATAGCCCGCACTCACATAGCCCGTTCCATAGCCTACTTCTACCCTGTTTGTAATAAAAAAACCCTTTTAATATTGGCATATTATTATATTAAATAAGTTAAACCCTTAAACCCTTAATATATCCCCAATATATTTTTTGGGGCTTTTTAAAAAATCTTACCCCCAATATGAATGAATGTGCTATTGTATTGGTTCGTCAGTGATGCCCCCATGCTGGCCTTCTTTTGTAGCCATGGAACACTCGCCATCCCTTTTAGGGGGCTCAACATACTTTGTTTTGAAGGGAATTAAACCCTGGTGGGGAATATGACTATGCTCTCTCAACCAACCAAGGAATCCCATTGCAACCCTAACCACTTTTTAACTTTATGCTTATTAATAAGATATTAACTTTGTAACATCCTCGGCCCTCCGACCGGCGAAGAGAACGCTACCATGGCCTTAACCATCTGGGCAACCAGCCCCATGAACATGTGCATTCATAAGAATTGAAATGCTGAAAAAAAAGGCATTGAAGTAGAACATACACAGATACAATTATTTATCTTACACAGTGGAAGCAACATACATTCATACAAGAATTCAACATGTTCACCATATTCATTAATAGTAAAATGATTGCAGGAGTAAAATAGACAAGATTACTTATCTTATGAAGAACTCGCTCCGCAACCAGCTACGTCGTTGCAACAGCACCCAACCATAGGCTAGCATGCTCCTAAATATCTCAGCAATGTTGCCACCCCCGAGTTGGGCATGATTCCCCAAGGAATAAGGAACAAGCAGGCTTACACATAGCCAAGNACGGCACCCAACCATAGGCTAGCATGCTCCTAAATATCTCAGCAATGTTGCCACCCCCGAGTTGGGCATGATTCCCCAAGGAATAAGGAACAAGCAGGCTTACACATAGCCAAGGATACACAAAACAAAACCAAGCCAACATAGTTGGGTTTATCAGGCCATCAACAAGATAGCCAAGCCAACATGGTCAGGTTTATCAGGCCATCAAGGAGATGGGAAAGGCTAAATCCTAAGCTGGTGAGCCCATTACAGAGCTAGGAACACCTACACTAGAACTAGCCTGACTTTTAAGACACCCACACACACCCAACACAAGGAATCAGTCCCTTTTCTTCTACACAGTCCCTCAGGCTCTGACTTCCCTTCTAGTTCTATTCAAGGGTTGTGGAGAAGAAAGCCAGACCTCTAGCTCTGTCTTTGTGGTTTCCAAACACACTAGGTTTATCAAGCAACCCAAGCCCCCATCCCTACTCCCAACATAGTCCAAAGACCAACCGTTGCATGCATGCAATCAATCACCAGTTACAGGTTAGACAGGGAAGCAACTCCTGATTCGTTCTTAGCCCTATCGTGGCCAAAATGACTCCCAAGCAACTTACAACAGTCTCCAAACGTATCAGCAACACAGTTCACAACGTGGGGAAAAGAACAGTCCCTCTTGGATAATGAAGCAATTGGAAAAGACTTACGCAGGCCGCACTGGGGAAGAATATATAGACTCTCAACCTGTGTGTGAGGAAATTTTTACACCAGACCTCGGAAATACAGAGGGAAAACACACCAGATTCCACTCTGTGGAAAAAAGTGAATGACCACCGAAAAACGGCTCCCCTCCTGGATGCGTAAGATCAAACAAAAAAGATGCCTGTGCGTGAGAATGAGCGAACTACCGTCCCTGTGTGAGGACGAACACACAAGGGAAAGAGTGGCGTAGTGGAGAGGATGGAATGAGGGGCATAGTCATTCTTCTGCCCAACATGAGGTTCAATCTACTGGTGGAGTGTATGTGTGGGCAAGGACTGACAGTCCTGCCACACTCCACTCCCAGCCATAACTGCCTCAACTACCCAGCAAACATTAAAGTGGTAGTTGGATAAGACAAGGAAAGATGGGAAAATCAACAGGGTGGTGACACATGGTTTCCCCCCCCACCATAGCCCAAAGTTTGACATTCCCCACCCTTATCCTTATGAGAATCATGCCCCTTCTCAATTTAGTTGCCACGAACATAGCTAGTTGGGGTTCATTTTAATTAAAGATGCATATTTACATGATGACAAAACTTAATATATGCCGTATATCACGATAGACCATCGGCAATGACTCCGNGCCATGAACATAGCTAGTTGGGGTTCATTTTAATTAAAGATGCATATTTACATGATGACAAAACTTAATATATGCCGTATATCACGATAGACCATCGGCAATGACTCCGTTCACCGAAACATAACACAATTAAATCGATGGCAGGGATTTTTCCTTTATCTCCACACCATGTTTCATTACAATATATACATCATGTACGTTTAATGCAACGGGGTCAAAACCGGGGTGTTAAAAACTTCACATGAAAAGATATTACTNCAGGGCTTTTTCCTTTATCTCCACACCATGTTTCATTACAATATATACATCATGTACGTTTAATGCAACGGGGTCAAAACCGGGGTGTTAAAAACTTCACATGAAAAGATATTACTCACACAAAGGTTAAATGAAAAGGAAGCTGCAACCCTTCCTTTCAAATAAATTTGAAATACATTGGGATATTTTAATAGCATTTTGCAAGGTTTAGGAGCAAACCAATCTTTCCTAGAAAACAATCTCGCTTTATAGAACCAACCAAAATAACACAAGCATAAACATTGTAGGTGCTATTATTGTCATGCAGATGTTTAGAACGATTATTGAACAAGTTAAATGTAGGTTTGGGTACTTGAAAACCACTAAGATGAGGAATTAATGGTTTCTCACAAAACTTAGAATAACCTAAAACATAGAAAAAAATTATCTTAATAATCACGTAAATACACTCCCAGAAAAGGTCCAATGGATCAACTGGTATGAGAGAACTTTCAAATGTCTTCATTCATTGAATGGTATTAAACCATTTACTTGGTCAAGAACTTCAAGTAATATAATCCCAGAATAAGTTTTAATCTTATCAAAATAAAAGAAATCTTAAGGTTGTTACACTTGAAAAAGAGAGCCATCCCATTTATTATATCACACCTTACATGATCTCAGAAACAGGACCTTACCCAAGATCAGAACAAGTAACTTCCGTACTTAGCATGCCTTGCAATTTGTAACAAGGTAAGCATGTTTAGAACCTTTAAATAAATAGAAAAAAAAATAACAGAGATGGAATTGCTTCTCATCATTGTTAAATGATTGTTAAAAATTGTAACAACGAAAGTAATCCAAAACTTTGAATACAATGCAACAATCATATTGGGTAATTAGCATGATTTCGTCACTTGGTGGTCAAAATAGGTCTACCCCATCTATGTCACATATACTAAAATAGCCTTTAATGCTTCTTTCTAACAAGGTTAACAAAACATATATGAATTATGTGACATCATTTGAATCTGCCCAAGTTATTAGCACACAAACAACACTGTAAGTAGCCAATTCAGCAGCTAATCAACATATATTAATGTGTTATCGATTCCCATGGAACCAAGTCGCCTTGACCTCTTATCCAACTCTACCATGACTGGTGGTTCTTGATTTTTATGTTGTTTTGTGATTGTATTTGTGGTCATAGAACCAATCTTCTCAAATGCTACTTGCCATACCGAGAGAAGAGTAATCGAGGTTTAAAGCTGTGTAGAATACAAAACTACTATGATGCTCACAAACAATAATTATACTAATCTCCATGCTGCCAATGATTAGGACTAACATTGTCTTTAGAAATTGAATTCAACTACAATGTCAATGGAAAACGTTGTTCTATATTAAACCATAGAGAGCCTTTGACAAGAGCAATATAAATAAAGATCTGCAAAATTTGTGTGTTATTGGCTACATATTTTTCTCACCTTCAAGTGAGCTTCCAAAGGAAGCGAGCTTTGGGAGCAGGAGCGAGGGGGTGGGGAGATCTCTCACACAACATAGTTTTAAATAAGTTGGATCATCCAATTACATAATATTTTAAATGGAATTTTGATGCTTACTTTAAATGGCAAGATCTTTACAAAGAGACAAAGAAACCACTTTGTTGCCACAAGAGAGACATCAAGTTCTAGTTGCTCTAAATGTGAAGCAATTCTACCATCTAAAAACAAAAATTCAATGATATGTTGAAGTACAATTAGTAAATATATTAATAATTTAATATCATTCCTAAAACAATGAAGGAGATGTATATAATCTTCACCTAGGTAACATTTTTTCCAGGAGATCTCTAAATACCCTTTGTCCAACATGATGACATCTAGACAAGTTGTGTGTATAGAAATCACTGACCAAAACATTTTCTGAGAGAACAACCAACATCCAAAATGCATCCTCCTCAATTTTCATGGAAGGGAATAACAACACAACCACATAATTTAAGCCCCGTTTTGTGAACAATAATTTTCACTTGATCAACATATCTTGCAACCAATATGCACAATAAATTCATAATGAAGAACAACTAACGAGAGTTTTTCAATTGGAAAGGAATCCTGCATAACACAATCGGAAACAAAAAATGAAATTAGATGAGATATTGAATACAAGTATTACTTGGAAATAACCAACTTGGGAATCATAGAAAGAGTATCCAACAAGCACCCTTCACAGAGATTCATGTCCCTCTGGAGTTTCCAACCAGGAATGTGAAGGGAAAGTTCGTGGCAGATCCTACATGGTAGCCAGAAAAATGACCCGGAATGATTTTAGAGACAATGAGTAACTCGTCTATCTAAATTGTATACAATATTCCNCAGGAATGTAAAGGGAAAGTTCGTGGCAGATCCTACATGGTAGCCAGAAAAATGACCCGGAATGATTTTAGAGACAATGAGTAACTCGTCTATCTAAATTGTATACAATATTCCCACGATGCACAAGTCTTCTCAGTTACAATGAAAAATCAGTTAAAATTAATTGTTAACATTGCAATTCTATTATAGTACACACATTGCAAAGATTTCTTCAACCTGATTCATGAAAAGGGAGAATTACTATTGAATGCATTTATCATAAAAGACCAATAAATGGAAAACCAATTTGCTAACTGTCATTTAATGTTTCTTGAAATTCATGTCTTATAAAAATTGGGAGTGATGCAACATTGACAAATCAAATACAAAGAAGAAGAAAAAAACACAATTTAAGATCACGAAAAAATGAACAAACTGGACTGCAGCTCATGTTTGTGAAAATTATGGGACCTTTCAAAACAATTATGTGCATAGATGATCCAATAGGAATATTACATTTTCAAGATTTAAATATGTGATAATAGCCTCATAGAAATCACGGATCAAAGGATCAACATTGAATACAAATGTAGAATGAATTTTGCCTAAGTCTCCTTTTTTACATTTTGTTATATCTTATAATTTGGAACAGGTCAACATTTTATTATTGTATACACAGTAATTTGCAGGTGATCTTAGAAATAAATTAAATTCTTATTAGGAATATTCAATTGCAAATTTTAAAAACAAATCTTCCATAATCCAAATTCCATATTGAATTTGAAATATTCAAGAATAATCCAAAAAATATAACTTGATGAGATCAAGGAATGATTTGAAATTAGAAAACAAAATTTTTTTACTACTGTGGATTTTTCCTGCCTCAAACTCCCATAGGATATCCTCGTTTTGATGTTGCTGCAAATGGTACTAGTGACAAGGGAACTGATGAATGATGGTGATTTGGTGAAAGTTGTAAATGTGCAGTTGACATTACATGTGTATACGTTTTCTTCTATGTGATACTGAAATGGTGGGACTGTGTTTAGCACCAAGAATATATACAACATTGTATGTAAATCCTAGTTGGATGGAACCTAATAGTCTCCATTACCTACTCAGAATCATATGAATGCGTTAGAAATAACCAAGGAAAGGAAAATAATGATCAAATAGAGAATAAAACATTCAATAAATATAGCTGCCTAATGACTCTGTTGTTCAACAAACAAGATTTTCAATTTATTCTATTCAATGACCTAGACTTTCACTTATGAATGAACAAAGGTCTCACCTTATTTTTCTAAGTACATTGTCTACCTTAACTTTCCCTAGAATTTCCATGTTCACGTTTAACAACTTTTCGAGGGTTACTTTCCCGGTTATGTTTACACATGACATATGTATTGGCTTATGAATATGCTTAAAATCCGATCTCCAATTTCATGTCATTGTACGTTATGAGAGCATCAGCACTTAGAAAGTACGATAAATATCTCCTCAACCTTGGTATTCTCAGTAACTAAACTGTTAAAACCTAAATAGTACAATTTCAATCTTTTACTCTCCAAAAATACATTGCTCTGAAGGATATTGGTGCATTCTAAAATGTGCTCCATGAAATTATGATTTAAAAATATATGCAGGAACTTAATTTACACTCGATGAAATATATGCTCCATAAAATTTTATACTCAAGATGATCTATACAAATCATAGGGGCATATAAACATAAGGGGCCCAAACATCTTATCCAAGGAGGCATCGAGGGTGGACAAAACACACCCTTGGGGGATCAAAACAAAATCTATATCCCTAGCTAAAACAAGAAAGATTCTAATGTATCCCATACTCGAAATAACCAAAAAAGAGTATGCCACATAAATCAAAAAGATCTTAAAAGAATTGTATCATGCCTTCCTCAATTATTTCTCCTTCTAAAAATTCCGAGAAGGAGAGGAGGTCAACCTTCATATTCGGTGTTTCCTTGGATAAACGGTCTACACTCATATTGTGCTTCATGTAGACATGTCTAAAGTCATATAACCCATCAATAGAAGTTGTCAGTAGTGTATAATAGATGTCGGATTTAATGGATATTCGACAACAAATTTCACTACATAGATGTCGGAAATACGACGAAGTCTCCTTCATAGAGGTCGGATAACCCATGAATTGATATCATTATCTCGAGAACTTATACGCATGGCATCTTAGTGACATCAATTTGTTGAGAAACATATTTGATAGACTTATAAGCATGACATCAGAATGATATCATTATCTTGAAGAATATAAANATAACTTATACGCATGGCATCTTAGTGACATCAATTTGTTGAGAAACATATTTGATAGACTTATAAGCATGACATCAGAATGATATCATTATCTTGAAGAATATAAATAATTACCTAGTATAAATCTACATCACATAGTCTTATAGCATGAGATAGATATCAAGTGGTTCCATAGCAAATGCTTCAACCAATTTATCTCAAAATACAAATTATGTAACTATGTTTTTGACAAACTTTGTAGGTGTAGCTTTTTTAATTTATTTTGTTTCCTCGCCAAAAATATTGAAGACCCAGTTTACAGATTTCAAGATAGATAATAAAATCATTTACTAAGATTTTGTAACTTTTTTTCAGAAGAAAATTAGTTGTTCCTTGATATTAAATAGTGAATCAAAGGTAACTTGTACATAGTACTGACAATAAGTCATTCCAGATGGGAGTGGAGATAAGTATCAAAAACTTTCCCAAGGGGAGGGACAAAACCCACAATACCATAGGGAGAACATAAGGATCCCAAACAACTTATCCAAGAAGGCATCGAGGGTGGAGAAAACACACCCCTGGGGTACTTCTGACTTGGTACACTAAACTAATACATCATTGTACACTTCATACTATCTATTTATTTGGTACACTTAACTAATACATCAGCTTGCTATAGTTACACTAAAACTAAGTATCTGAAAGTGTACTTATAGCATTGTTGGGTGTTAATGCCAAGGTACTATACTTTAGTTAGAGGTTGGTTTATTCCTTATTAATACTCTATTCCTAGACTTCAAAGTTCTGACGTAAAACCATATCTCCCTTGGTAAAGGTTTAAGCCAAGACCTTTTTTTTACACACCCTAACTATGTAACTATTGTACTACTGCATGTGCTCCAATGCTTGAGATTCCTTTCATCTAGTATCTCTAACTCTACCATATGTGTGGTGACAAGCTCTTCATAAGGTATAGAATCATGTAGTGCGATTCTAAGTGATGGGACTAAGAACTCTTAGGGAAACATAACTTTAGCTCTATGTACTAATGAGTAGGTCATCATGGAGATATGTAATCTCCATTGAGTGGGACCTTTTAAATTATAATGAAATTTTTGTAAGGCCATAGTGTAGGATATAGCTTAGTGTGCCAATGATCACCTGAAGCATTAATGATGTGTTTAAGGATGGATAGTAATGTAATATTTATGGCTTCAATCTACCCATTCTCTATATATAGTAGGGTGTGGAAAACTTATGTTTGATTTTATACTTATCTAGGAGTCTCTTTATTTATGTATATATGAGCTAGCTTCCATTGTCAGCCACTAAGGTATAATGGATTATCAAATGATATATAATTTAGTTTCTAATGAATTTCACAATAACATGTCCTATGAAACAACTAAGGGGCATGGCCTTTACCCATTTGGTTAAATAGTTAATTATGATGATGGTGAACTTGTGGACATTATAAAGGTTGCATGTATAACTCTAATGAGGTTTAAACCCCACAATAAGAATGGTCAAGGGGCTTTGATTGAGATTAAGTCACAATATGATATATGGTACAAACTGATATAATGCTAGTATACTTTGCATTTGTTAACATATTTTTTTACATTGTTTTTAATAGTGGCTAGTAGTATTCCATATACAAGATCTTAGCTAAGGTGGCATGTGACCCAAAGCGGCCCCCATAATGTCCACTATGTGCTTATTGAAAGATAGAGTAAACCTTAGGATAGTTTATGTTGCAAAAGAGGAAACCATTCAAGCTTTTATTTTTATTTAAAAATGCTAGCTAGCAAATATATTACCTACATTGTTATGATCTCTAACACCGCATGGTGAGGACGGGAGATAATCTCCAACAAGAGAATTCATAATGTAACGATACCAATAAAGAGGAAATTTCATCTCTCAGTATGAAGAAGATGTAGGTGAATAAATATCATGGTGATATAGATCATCAGAAGGTACCTCTATAATGGCTAAAATTGTGGGGAAATCTCACTTAAGGCAATAGATAAAACTAGGANAATATGTAGGTGAATAAATATCATGGTGATATAGATCATCAGAAGGTACCTCTATAATGGCTAAAATTGTGGGGAAATCTCACTTAAGGCAATAGATAAAACTAGGAAGTTTACTTGGAAGTTATTTTAATGTAGGACATAAATAACATGTAAGGCCTTGAAGTATCATAGAAAAAATGTTTAAATATAACAATAATACTAAGTAAAAGTAGGATAACACACTAAAATTTCCTTGGATCTAGTTGATAAAAATATAGTAGTTACCAAATGCCCAAAAACGTTTTATGCAAATTTTAAGGCTATATACAAGCTTAGGATAAGGGATTCATACTCAATGATGTTATTAGTATAAATAAATTCTATCCTATAAGTTAAATAGAGAGGATATTCATCCTTGGGAGGAATAAAGTAGATGGTAGTACCAACCCCTAATTTTGTCTTGGTATCCTCAAAGTACAAAGTCTAGGCGTCAAGTTTAACAATGAAATAAGGTTCAGTCAGAGGTTCCTTACATGCTAAGGGTTACATAGGATAGGAGTAATAATTTTGTGAGAAATTAGGCATTAAGGAATCAAAACGTTGATAAGCTATGACTTGTCCCTTTAGAGACTTATAAGTAATCAAATGCATATTGAACTCCTAAAATAAGAGAATCCACTTTGTCAAATGACCAGACAAAGCATGCTTGGAAGTAAAGTATTATCGGTGGTATAATATTATGGGTTTATTATCTCCACATATAGTTTAAGCATATATGCGTGGAAAACATAATAGTAAGGCATAGATTTTGTATGCATATATAACAGGTCTTTTAATTAGCCAGGGTGCCACTGATGTGATGTAATAAATCGCACATGCTCTCTGATCATTAAACACTGAAATTATGCACATTCCTTGTTCTTTTGATGAGGTGTATGTTAAGGACATAAGCAGCACCTCATCAATAGTTTGGGGCATGAGGAGGTAGTTATGGGTGAACTAATGAGTCATGTAACCATCAAGATGCAACCATCCAAAAAACTAAGTAATCACTACAACAAAACCCTATGATTATCGTCTCTTTTGGCTTCCTTTTGAGTTTCCACTATCACTTTTAGTGTGTTTTTCATCATTTTTTGGACAAAGTGGACACTTTTCCACGGGATGGCGTTATTTGGATCCCTTTTTAAAAGTTGGTGCTATTTTGGACGCTAATTAGCATCCCAATTAGCGTCCCAATTAGCATTGCAATTAGCATCCCAATTAATGTCCCAATTAGCGTCTGTTACGGAGAAAACTTCCTATGGCTTGGGGTGTACCACAACAGACAGAGAAACCACAGAAATCAATCCCTTCCCAATATTCAAGAGAAATAAAACATCTAACACTAAAGGATCTCGAAACGTACCTTATTCTAGATGGTTGATGTAGATCCTCATTGAACCTTTTCCAATCCCACTTGTGTTAACAATTTGCTCTCTCAACAACAGCAAAAAGGACAAGTATGCTATATAACGGTGTTAGACCTACTCTAGCATATATAATCAATAATGTATAAGCAATTAAACGCATCCATGGATTCAAAATTCATTTAAATGCACATCATTGGATAGGAAAAGATATCTCTATTAATATAAATCATAGATTACACAAGTGACAAGAGTCTATTGGCATGTCTGCAGACCAGAGAAATCGAGTCCTCCACCTGGGCCTCCACCACATCAATCCTCCATCTCTCAATAGCAAGCTCACAAGCAAAGCCAAGCTTGGGAATAACACAAAGTGCTCCAAGGGACAAAGGGATGCAGACTCAAGCACAAGCAAGATACAACAACAATGGACTATAGTTTTCTTGCTCTTCAATTCCTCTCTCCTCAATGTATCCAAAAGGTTCCTTATATAGTGCTTCAATGGGGTAATGGAAGGTCAAATCCGAGCGATCTGGAGGCATATAGAAGGCCAAGAGACAAGTGACTCAGATCCACATCAAGGAAAACTACAAAAATATTTGGCCTTTTGCACACATCCCGATGTAAATGGGTTTAAGGGTAATATCCATGTATAAACGTGGGAAAGGGATTACAAGCCACTTACAACCAATAATAGGTGTTTTTAGGGATGATCTTGGAAACATCAAAGGTACAATATTGGTCCATGGGGTCCAAAGACTTTGCAGAGGGACGNAAAGCCACTTACAACCAATAATAGGTGTTTTTAGGGATGATCTTGGAAACATCAAAGGTACAATATTGGTCCATGGGGTCCAAAGACTTTGCAGAGGGACGGGGAAGGCCATAAATGTGTGATCTACAATGTGTGGTAAAATCAACTATAACAAATGCCCCCTAACGTGTGAGGTTAGAGGGGTAACATGATGACCAAAATACATTATAAATCCATCCGAGAAGTGGAGTGATGAATAACTAGGTGGAAGAACCACCCATCCATTAGTATAGTACAATAATAGAACTCTGCATATGACTGCAAATACATACAACAGTCTTGGATACATAAGAGTACAATGGGCATGATACAAAATATGACATGTGTGGTCATCGCCACATACAATATATAATAGATCAGAATATCCATGATGAAGATATAAAAAGGATCAAGATCTCCATGAAAGTTGAAGATATGCAATGGATCAAGATCTCCACAATGGCTGAAGATGTCTGACATACACTGGAATCAAGTCACGAGAGCTGAAATCTCATGAACACTGGCACGATCAAGGAGGTAACATACGTAGAATGCCACAAATATGGAAAGTCTTCTACACAAACCGCTACGAGTACATGTCCTACTATGTGAATAAAGCTTTTGAGGTTAAACATAGTAGTCCATCATCTGATTACCGGTCATTGATGTATACCGTTAATAGACGCGAGATCACCCACTGATAATGAAAATGGGAATCAAGGTACTAGAGTGCAATCTAACAAGTGTGAACAGATGTGTTGAGTTTGAACACTTGAAAGAATCCATCGATAAGGGGACATTGATGTATTCCCAAAATTGTCGATGGCAAGAGAACCTACCACTGATGACTGTAAGTCTCAAGGAATTCAAAGGACTCTAGACTCCTATCCCAAAATAAATGATTTGAAGTCAATGGGATGGAATCCGCTGGAAGGAGGGCATTAAGGCATCCCCCATCATCCAACACGAGGTACTCAGCAACGCTGTATAATGTGGAAGGACTCAAACAAGATGTGCATGAACCAGTAATAATATCAGGAATGGCTGACATGCAAAGTCAATACAACTGAGGAATGGATGACTTAGGTTTCAACTTCCTTTGAACAAGAGCATAAAGGTGAATGGTGGCTAAATGCAGGAATCATAGACTCGATATACAAAACTGGGACATCTTACCAACACAAGAGGCATCAACAGAGGCTCCATAGGGACTGGAAGCTTAACCAGTCAGTGGAGATAAACTGAGAAACGAGTACAGCTCCTAAAGTAAAACTATTAACCCAACCAATATATGTGATATATAGTGCTCTATTCAAGGGCAACACGACTCGACTGCTACAAAGATAACATCTTTTCCTGTCTGGATGTTTTGTTTTTTATTTTTTTGGACTTTTTCATATATTTTGAAAAGCTTGAAAAAGAATAAAAGTGATTTATAGTTACAAATCTAGGAGGAGACGAGTGTCAATGGGAAAACAAACTAGTTCCAAGCAGCGGAACATACCTATGCTCAATGCAATGAAACATGTGTAGGATAACGACACTCGAGGGAAAGTCCCCTCCCCGTAAAAAAAATGGGGAATCAAGTTACAAAATATATATATAAAGGATTCGCTTGGCTAGACATGAGACAAAATTGGGCTATATGGCTGATAATCAAAGTCAGGGAAGCCAGCATAAGGCTCAATAACACAAGCAAAACTCATGATAATGCAATTACAACTTGACATATACAAGGGAGTCCTGGGGAAATGGACAGCATAAAGGTTAAGAGGAGTATGAAGCTCTTACTCAAAGTCATGGTGGTACTATACAAAGGACTCCCACACCCTAAAGGAGAAATGTCGGCATGGGCACCAAATGCAAAACATGATCTAACTAGGGTACCCATGTATGGGGAAGCTCTACCACTCATATCATGTCACTTCTAAAAGCAGCAAGAAGGTTCTATGACACGATAGAATAGGTTCATACCTAAGGTTAAGAGGAAACAGTCATAAGGTTATGCAAAGTGAAAATGGATGTGAAACCTAACCTATATGTCAATTTAGACATAATACCTAAAATAGGGATGAACAGGTCAATACCACGGTCAAACCGCACTCAAAATGGATTCCTACAACATCAAATTAGCTCAAACGGTCCAAAAACGGTCATAAATGGTAAAAAACTAAAGACAATGAGTAAAAATTTCAAATTTTTTATATAAATAGTGAAAAAATTTAAAAATTGCATACCATTTGAAATTTTTACCCAACATAGTGCATTTGAGCTTAGAACTTTAGAAGCGAATTTCAGGAGCATCATCCAGCGGAATCCCTCCCCATTTGATCCGGGTAGATTCTCATGCTCATCCCTTCCATTTTCATGCAAAGTTTTTGAAATTTCATGGTCCATTTTATTTTTTGAGCCATCCCAACTTATGCATTTTGGCCCACACAAAAATCGGGCCTTTTTCCGCGTATAGGGCTCGCCATACATGAAAAATGCACCGAAATACGCGATTGTTTTGAGAACAGTCACGTATAGGGCCACAAACAAGGTTTTCAAGGGCAAAGATTGATCAAAAACTTGGTTTTTTTATGCAGGATGGTGCTAGAGTGGAGATAAAGAGAGCATGGTGATCTTGAGGAAGCTGTGCAAGGTGATCTAATGGCTCAACAGGCATTACGGGCATGTGGCTTGTATAAGTTTTGGTGTCTTGGTAGCTTGAGGGCCAAACCAAGACTACTTCAGCTATTGCTAGACTATTGGGATCCAGAGTCTAAAACATTTCAGATAGGTGGGACGTCGCTCAACATTTAGGTTGAGGACATATATTTTATCACTAGTTTGTCCCGACGAGGAGAGATGGTGAACCTCCGATCTCGTGGGCTAGGAGGTGGGCTAAACATAGATGAGTAAATTGCCGTGTATTGCTTTTCGGATAGGAAAAAGGTTGGGAGTCAAATCCTAACAAAATCTATTCAGATTCTGGCGTTGAAAGCCATACTTTTGGCACTAGGCAGGTGTTAGCACCGGAATTGAGTCCAAGGTTGTGGAAGGCTCACTCTCGGGTAACAGTAGAACCACTTTAGGATGTGTCTCTGGCCCTACGTAGTCAGAGAGGGATCTCTCATTAGTCGTTGGAGTACCTCCACATAAGGTTGTCAATATTGTGTGTCACCAAAGTCTACTCTGCATAGGATTTTCAATCAGCATAATCAAGGGCTAGGATCCTGAATGGGACAAAGTATGTTGAGGAAGGTGCACGGTGGGATTATCTGGGGCAAGGGACCATGGGAAAATGGAGTTGAAACCTGTGCAAGAAATGATTGCAAATGGAAAGAATGACAAAAGGCAGCGAGCAAAGGCAAGATAGCTACTGATTTCCCAATCAAGAGATTTTAGCAGGTGATTAAGAGGAAAAGGAGGGACAATCCATCGCATGGAGCACCGGCGAGATGAATTCCATGCAACTTTAGAAGAACCATTGTTGAATTCCTGAAACAGCAGTCGGAGCATAACAAGTATGAATTCCAAACCACTATACCCTATGTTGCAGACATGAAAAGCAATAAACAAAATGGAGTGGAAACAGGAAACACATTTACATGTAAAAGAAAATACTTATTGGGAAGAAAAACAACATAGGAATCTCTGTTGTGAGTAACAGTCTTTCACTGCAATTTATTCATACACAAGTATCAAGATTTACAAATGGAAGCCTCAGCCTAGGATTGTTTCCCAATCCAATTCACTCACTTTTCTCCCTCTATCGGGAGCATTTTTATACATTCCTATTGCTAAGACTACCGAATAAAAAGATGTTACAAGTTGCCATCAAGTGCTAATAGTGCAAAGAGTGGACTATCGCCAAGTTTTACAAATAGAAACAAACATTATGGCGCTAGTGGATTTATTCATCCCGGCTAACAATTCAACACGTTCGACCGCCACGACGAATGATGAGTATGATGCCTACTTCTATACTTTGGGGTGTGTGCTTCCACTGCGTTCAAATGAAGCTTTTTGCATGGGCACACACTGGTGAGGTATTCAGCATCCTTCTCTAGTCTAGTCATGTCTACCGCCTCCTTCCTCGCCGGGTAACATTGTTATACGTGGGCTCTGGAAGAAGTGCCGCATGGCTTCTGGCTGATATAGACCTGCGGGGTGGCTTATCATTCTTTTACTCCTCACCTCTAGTGAGGTGAATTCTCTCGCAAGCAATAAGGCGTAGAAGATCTACACTAGCCCCATCACCCTTGTCAAGTGTAATTCATAATCAGACTGATGAGGGCTTTAAGCTTCTAACACTCCCATCTAATCAAATGTTTACACAGGGAACAATCAATGACTGCCCTCCTCTGTGAAGGCTTTAGTGGGAGCAACAGTATCAGGGGTTCCTGGAAAAACACTTACGGGATGTAAGTGTCCAGGCCTCGCGTCGTTGGAGGCGCGNTGACTTCCCTCCTCTGTGAAGGCTTTAGTGGGAGCAACAGTATCAGGGGTTCCTGGAAAAACACTTACGGGATGTAAGTGTCCAGGCCTCGCGTCGTTGGAGGCGCGGGCATCAAGTCTAGGCCCCGATGGTTGGTGTCACCATTGGCATGCAAATACCAAGGCGATGAGTGAGTGCAAAACCTTTTCACCAACCGTCAACACCCCCAGATGAACAAGCTTCTCAAACTAGATATTCATCGTCAAACTCTATCAGGCCTCTGCAAATTTCGTGGAGAAGTAGAACTTGGCCTTTGGAGATATGTTAGTTCACTCTTGTTGAACCGAAGGCGGTATTTATAGAGCTACGGGATTAATATTTGCACAAGCTGGCCAACATTCTGGCACATTATGTCATCGAGTGTTTTAGATCTCAACATGTACAAAGACGCAAGCAGGGCGATCCTTTACTTGTTGGGGATCTAGTCATTCGGCTTCATCGGTCGTGGTGCCCTACTATCTGCTATGGGGAGCAATTGTGGACACCATCTGGTACAGTAGATCCATGCTGCATACTTCATGAAGTGGAAGCTCCCACGTTTCCCCATTCCTTTGAGGTGGGAAACGACATGGTCTCTTGCACCGTGTTGGCTCTGCCTCATGTGAGTCGTAGATTCACCGACTACTTTCCTCATTTCCGTAGACCAGCTCACACAAAAGATACCTATCCTTTCATGATATGAACCTACCACAGGGATGATTCCACCACTGCGTGTGCTACAAATGGCATCGAAGAAATTGGCCAATCCATGAGAGCGCAGATTACACGCGTGAACACCTCTTCCACTGTCATCTCCACACTAGATGGGAACTCTATACCTCGGGAATCTCCTCAGCCATCTGATCAAAGGANCGAGAGCGCAGATTACACGCGTGAACACCTCTTCCACTGTCATCTCCACACTAGATGGGAACTCTATACCTCGGGAATCTCCTCAGCCATCTGATCAAAGGAATCCTTTATATCCTCTGTCCACGTCCCATGCCTCCTGCTGCCAAATTTTTCTCTTCTGAACACCGTAGGCAGTTCTGGTCTGTGACACGTTCTTCACCGTTGATCAGGATTGACCTATCATGCAGTCATTGATCGGAGCGATCCCTACCCCCTTTTTCACAACGGGAAACTCAGATATTCATCCATGCTATTTTGCCTTGCGAAATGAACTGTAACCGTAGATCTATCTCCTTCTTCATCGAGGTCGCTGATCTTTGCGGCCTCTATACCTTTTTACAATTTGATATTGTGGTTTTACATACACAAGTATGGATTGAAAAATTACTTTAGGCCATAGATATGCCCCAGAATTCATCTCAACTGTCGAAATCCATCGTTCTTTAACATGTTTCAATCCGGGATAGAAGCTTTGATCATGCAAGTTTGCTCGCGTGAAGCAATTCAGAACCATTGATCCACCTCCAATCAATCGCAGCCCTTGAATATGAATCATGCCCAATGCTACAATACACCTTCCGCTTTCCTCGTTGAAGGGTGGTCCCATGAAATTCAAGGGGCTGGGTCCCTTACCGAACTTCCTTCAGGACCTTAAATCAACAGTTAAAAATAGAGTGTTAATAACAGGATTGCAAGGTTGGATTCACTCCACTAGGCCTTGTGGACAATGATGTTCTATGTTGTAGAGTGCATGTGACCTATGGTATACAACTGGAGTACCACGCTGCTGAGCAACATGAAACAACAGCTCAGTGACTGCAATATGGGTAGAGTGTGAAACTTTGGGTTTGACAGTATATTGATCATGCTTTTCTTTGAGAGGGTGACAAGGCTAGGCCCTAGGGTAGACATTACTCCAAATGGAGTCAAGGATCCATCCCAGTGATGCTCAAAGAATGTCATGCACAGACTAGGAGGTGGTAGGGTGGCTAAACCCTACCCAATATACTTCTTTCCATGGTGGTGGAGATAGATCGTCTCCATAAATAACTACCCCTATGCAGGGATAGACTTTCGCAGAGACCCAGATATGCCCCTACCACCAGGAGCAGCTTATGTTGACATACGTAAAGAATCCCAAACCCACTTTTTTAATTTTTGAGTTATTTAATGTCACATACCCCAATTTGCAAAAGCAATTTAATGTTATTTGAGGAACATTGTGTTTTTTTTTTGTAAGCCGCACAGTAAATTATATTACAGGGGAAAAAAAATTTACATCAGAGAACTCATGATTTGACAGAGTTTTGAAGGAGACCGTGTCTCCTTCAGANTTTTTTTGTAAGCCGCACAGTAAATTATATTACAGGGGAAAAAAAATTTACATCAGAGAACTCATGATTTGACAGAGTTTTGAAGGAGACCGTGTCTCCTTCAGAGCCATTTCCAAAAAATAAGACACCTATCTTTGTGTAAGCATACTGAAATTTGAAAATAAAACTTCTAAAAAACTATTTAGAAAAAAACTCTATAACCTGTTCAAGACCGATATGCAGGGAAACTGGGATGCATAACCAGCCGAGCCCCACTAGAACTAAAAGAGACATAAAGTAAATGAGAGAAAAAAACCTAGACAATATTTAAAGGCCTACACTAAGCGAATCCTGAAAGAGACCTGTGCGGAGCTCACATTAAGCTGAGGGGGGATCTTCAGTGATGGGGCATGCCCAGCGCTCCTCCCGCGACTTAGTGGGCGATTTTTTGGCTGCCATAGGAATGAGAGACAACACTGGAGGATGACCAGCCTACGGGGACGATGATTCTTTCAGTCATTTGGAGAGGGGTTCCACTGAAGAAGGCACCTGGAACGTTTTAGCTCGGGGTGACTTGGAGGAGCTACCGCTTCCTCCTAGACTGGTGATGGTGCGCTTGCCCGTTTCACTTCTACTGGCTCCACCACTTGCACTGCCACCCTATGCATATGCCCTCACCTTATGGACAATTAAGATGGAAATACTGGCTATTCCTTCCCAGGAGAAAGTTTTGTCCAATTCGGTCAACTGAGTGTCAATCTCTGCAATTTTCATTTTCATGGAGTGGACCACCATTCGAGCTTTAGCCTAGTTGCTGAGCATGTCTTCCGCTAGGTTGCAAAGCATATTTTTAACCATCTAGTAGTGGTTGATGCGACTACCATCCTCCCCTGTCAACAGCTTCCTGTTCAAAACTTTATTCTCCCATGCCTCAACCAGCACCTGAATGTGGCTAGAGATATGAGGTTCATAGTCCTCAGGAACAAGGACACTGCTACTCCTTTGGGGTTTTGCATGACCCAAGTGGGCATGTCTGGGAGTACCATGCTGGTGGGACATGGTCGTCAACTTAATCCTTAGACCAAAATGCATAGGGGAGAACACTCCTTCACGGGTTCCGGAATGAAAACCACCAGCAGAGTTAACAACAGCAGTAGAGAGACTATGATAAACCACCCTAAACTCGCAGCCGATATAACTATCCTCCATATCATAATGCACACAGAAATACTGCATCAAATTCCTGTCATTTTCCATTAATCCGATCAGACGGGTCTTGAATGATCTTGGGGCGAGGTACCGGTTCCAGCTTTGTTCACATGCTCCAACAAGACGTGAGAATAATCCTCAACGTTCGAAGGATCCTATGCAAAGTGATGGTGTACATGAGTTGGGAGGTGAGCACACATCGTAACACCAACCGAACCTGGGATGCGGAGATCACAACAAGTGTCAACAAGGATTATCGGGGAAGTAACGCCGGTGGAGTTATTCTGATCCACACATCGGGATTCCAAGCTGGCAACAAACAATGGCGGTTGTAAAGGTGACAACATGTTGCTGGCATCCACAGANCGGTTGTAAAGGGGACAACATGTTGCTGGCATCCACAGAACAGCTGGCCTTGGTGTTGTCACCCGCATTCAAGCATTTGAGGAACATTGTGTTATATTTTATGCTAAGTTTGTAATTGATGACCTAGTGGGGTCAAGAATAATTAATGTAATTCATAATATTTTATTTATAAATAAATAAATGATGAGACAACATCTTAGGGAAGCTGTTAAAAGATTGTTTACTGGTCAATTGGTGGAGAAGACTAGGTGGAGAGTACACCGACAAGTTGCAGCATCCTCAAACTACTTCCAACTGTTGCAGGTGGCAACTTCCCTATATTTGTGGTCGTGATTCCCCAAGAAAGTGGAATCAAAGTAGGTGGCTCATTAAATGAAAAATGACCCAGAAGACCTAGGAATCTCTATAAAATTTTCCATTGAAGACAGCTGAGGTTGCTCATTCTAGAGGTGATCATTTAGGGTGAATGAATTTACTAAAGAGAAATTCAATGGAGGGGATTACTGAAGTGATTGTGAGGGGTTAACTGTTGAGACTGAACTTAGTACAAATTTTAGGCTGAAGTTCTTACTGCTGAAAGCAAATTTCAAATACTGAGGTAATTGGACCAGTCAGGTGACAAAAGGTCTTAAGGTGATATTCTCCACCCAGAACTCTGCCAAGAGGACCAGGAACAAGCTCGGGGGTCCTGAGGAAGCATTGTCTGAGCGTTCTCCAAGAGATTGGTTGGGAGGAAAAACCTCCTAAAGCTATTGTTGTCTTATCATTGACAAGTTTTGTTTGTCTTTATGTTATTTTTATTTACCATCCTCAGTAAAAATTTTACTAGTTTTTAAATACACGCATGTTAGTATTTAATTAGGGTTTATGAAGAAAGGAGTAACTGTGTAATGTTAGACTTGGTAAATTGCAGTTTATGTTAGAAATAGTAATAAATATGCAAATGAGAAATAGATAGAATTAGAATTTTCATACTGTATTTTTCCACACTTGGCTCAGGCAGTACTCTAGTACAGCTGGGTGTTTAGGTGAATATGATGATTCTTTTCACTTGAATGAAAATTGTAACTACATTTTACTTTAGTTTGCTT